>JAKCPI010013305.1:0-43825 GCA_023213315.1 Euborellia annulipes | reverse complement strand
TGAAAAAAATTAAAAAAGTAATTAAATTAAATATCGTTTTAAAATAGCAAATGTGTTTGTTCTTAAGATTGGGCAAAATGCGCCCTTTGAGTCAAACCAGAACCTGCACCCTTTCGCGGCTGATGGACTATCCTTAACCTAGGACGCAGTCCCAATAACCACAATGTAAAGTGCACGTCTCGAAAAGCCGTTAGAAGACGATTGACTACCGAGTTACTCGAGGCGGCAAAGAAGAGATGGTTAGTTTTTCCCATAGGAATACAAGGGATTTATTCCATTTCGTTAGAAAGTTCCAGCTAATTAATTAAGGGTAGAAAATTAATTATTTTTTAACACAATGATTACTAATTTAATTATCTATATGATATAGAGCGAATTTTTTTAAAATATATTTTCTTTAATGCGATTAATCTAAAAAAAATTTTTATTTTTTCGAAAATCAAAAAAAGGGCTTCTATAAGTTGTAGATATTTTAAATAGCTTTAATTAAAAAAAAAATTTGAGGTCGATAGCTTTAAAATTGTGCGCGCTGGAATCTCCCAAAATTAGCACCTTAAATTAAAATATCTTTTAACCAAATTTGAGATACCTATTTTAAAATAAATTTTAAGAAAAAATGGTTTGCCCCCCCTACCCCAAGAAAAAGTTGAAATGACGCCACTGTTACAAACTCCTTGAAAAACTATTCACTTTAAGGTATTAAAAAAACTTTCCGTGTATAGACTACTAGTCTATCTACCTTAATCCTTATTGTGTCTATATTTTTTGTTAAGAAGAAAAGTACTTTTAATTTCATATAAGTTTCAAAAAAAAAAAAAAAATATATATATATAAACAAACATCGTCCGATGAAATTGAATGCTGAATGAAAGAAAATAAAGAGAGGGAGAAAAAACACTCGGCTGATTGAAACCCAACACTGGCCATCTAAGCTTTCAAAAGCCATTAACAAAAATAACAAAAGAACCAGGAGAGTGAAGAAATATGACAACACGAACCAAACTTTTCGCCGGGCAAAAAAAAATAAATAAATAAATAAATAAAATCAGATTTTTCTCTTTGAGTCTTTCTAACAAGTTGCGGGATTTGAATAAATAATTTCACTCAAAATTATTCATTGCCAAGAAGAAGATATCAAACGTGTACGTATATAATATAAGATAGAGTAATACGTAAAATGCTTAAACATATGCTTGGTTCATATTTTATATTTTTTATTCAAGGAATTTTTTTTTTTTTATTAAAATGCAAATTTCCAAAAAAAAAAAAATGTGAATAAAGAATGACATCAAGTCATGTATATATAATTTCTGAATGAAGAGGATGAAAATTTTGAATTCAATAATAATGAACGAAATTTCTGTCAAGTAAAAAAATAACCCTTCAAAGGAGAAAAAAAAATGAAAAATATTTATTATTAAAAAATTTGAAAAGAAATTTTTTTTAAAGATGATATTAAGAAGAAAAGGATTTACGGCTTCTTGTTAACGTTATATTTTATTAAACAAATTCTTTTTTTTAGATATTATTTATAAAATATTTATTGGTAGATATTGGCTTGGTTCGTCGAAATCTTTCTTTTATCAAATATCCATCCCCGTTCCACTTATCAAGTAAGCGCCGGGCTGTGTGATGGAATCTCTCGATTCCATTTGTTTCCTATGCAAAGCAACAAGAAATTTGCTTGGACACAATAGAGAGCAACTTTCCTCTAAATGAAGTGACCTAAATAAAAAGCGCCAAAGTAGCAAATTTTTTTTACTATCAACTATTTTTTTTTTTAATAGTCTAACGTTAAAACAAAACTTTGCTATTATCTTAAAACTTATGATATTGATAGTAATTTCCTTATCATTTGATATATAACAAATTTGATATAGAAAGAAGTCTTGCGGGAGTTTTATTTTTCTATTTCTCTGACTTGATGGTCAAATTAAGAAAGTGAAAAAAATTAGAGACTTTCTCGTATACCCAACAATTATTATGTGATTATTTCAAACTAATATTTTAGATCTGTATCAACTTTTAGAGTAAATGTGTCAACCGGAAGTAATACTTTTCCTAATAAGTTTTTTCAAAAATTTATAATTTTTTGATTTATTATGTTAAATTATGTACTTTTTTTTTATTTAAGGTCTTTTTCAGTATCTAAGAACATTTAGACCCCACCCCTAATTATTTTAAATGATTGGATGTCAATTCAAATGAAATATTAAAAAATGTTTCGAGAAACATTTTTTAATATTTCGAGCTTGGGACGGGAAGTGAATCCAGGACCCTAGGCACGAGAATCTAGTGCCTTCTCACTGAGTCACGGGTCACGGGCAAAATTATATAACTTACTACACTATTTTAAAAAGTTTTTTATTCTTTTACATTTTTCTAAAACTGAAAGGTTTTTGAGATAATCAACGAACAATTGCTGGCGTCTTTTTCTTTGTTAATTTGGAATGCAAAAGGCTTAAATAAAATCATCGGGCTGCCTGGGATCCGAACCCGCGACCCTTGGTATATAAGGCAGGCGCGCTAACAACTACACTAAGCCCGAGGGCAGTGTAGATCTTCTTTATCATATTATGACAAAAACTTACAAATTTCAAAATTAAAAAAAAAAAAAAAATATTAGGTAAAGTTCTATCTCCTGTTGACGTATTTACTTCAAAAGTTGATACAGTTCAAAAATTTTAGTGTGAGAAGTAGCCTATATATCAAATTTCATCGATATGACTGCTTGAATATTTAAGTAATTGTGATCACACACAGACATAATTCCAAAAAATTTTATTTTAATCAACGAAAATCTTCAAAATCTTGAGGTCGAATTTTTTGCCAATTACAATATTTTCTCTTTATAATCTTCGATTGAACAAGAAGTACTACTCTGGAGACGCCAAGCATGAGATTAAATTCACAGCAATCACACAATTTGTTCTAAAGAAGGCCGGCTGAATCGCCAGGAATTAAATAAAGTAATTTAAAATTAAATGCTCTTGTTGGCTGCCATCTTTATCATACTTTCAGCCCCTATCTCTTGCATCTTATTCATATTATAGGCCTATTAATATAATATTATGCATCTTTTCTTCTCTCCTCGCCCTGTCCCTCAGTCAGCACACCTCACTCTTTCCCGCCAACCCTATCATACGTTTTTAAGACCGGAAGAAATAGGTCAGGCCGGTCCGCCGCACGGTCTGACGCCTGTTGGAAAGAGGAAGGAAGAGACAGACATTTAAAGAACTGTCCCAGCTCGGGCAGCTCGTGGTCGCCATCCACGTACCCACAAGATGTGGGCCCCTGAGCAAAATATAATATTGAAACTTTTTCTATTTTTATCTCATTTCCGCACTGTGCGGTCCGCACCTTCCTCTCTCTGACGCAATATCAAATCCCTTCCTTACATATCCAAGTCATTCATCCCCTTATTATCACAATGGTTTCAGCATCAATAAAAAATTAGTTTTTATTTTTATACTGTACTTATATTTTCAAAATTATTATTCTAATTATTTTTTTTTAACATAAGAATAATTTAATAAAAATTCTTTCACAATCCTTGATTTATCACACCTGATTTAATTGATTCCTTTCAAATTATTTTAGATAAAAACACTAAAAGACTAACTCGATGGAGATGAAGTGAATGATTAGTATTTGTATTTCAAATCATGAATGATTTGATATTATAGGGATACTGGCCAAATCAAAATCAAATATATATTTATCATTAATTTATTATTACCATAAATTAATGATTGAAATTATAATGCCAAAAAATTATCATACCTACAACAACATTGACAGAGTAAATATTAAATGTTGATTGATTGACCGAAAAATAACCAATAGCAATGAATTTTTATTCAAAGAGAAAACAATTATTTATTTCTATAAATAAAAAAGTAAAGCTGAATTTGTATATAATTTTTACTTTCTCTTATCTATATATGTAAATGTATAAAAAGTATTGGTTTCATGTCAAAAAATCGATGTCGAGTTTTGATTAATTTGTATCTATAACTTGGCGCATTGTATAAAAAGTCTGATAAGCATTGCATTGTATTTTTGTACAAACAATTTATGTAACTTATAATAATACACACAAAATGATAACTCCACAATTTGAATCAAAACTCTGTCACTCGAGTTCATACTCTCGACTATTGGACTGAAGATGGCTTTATTTCATTAACACCGAAACTGTTTCCTTAACAGAGAGTTTAATTTCGTGGAAACTTATTACCTGGCTGCACGCTCCTTTCCTATCTAATTTTATAAAAAAATTTTAGAATACTTGTGAATCAGACTGTATTGTGTTTTTGTTTAAAATATAAACAGCTCTTGATCGAATTTAAAAAATAATTGATTGTTAATGTAATAATAACCTAAAAATTTCCCATTGGATATTTATTTTTTTTTTTTTAATGGTTTTCAAACGTTATTAAGTTTTCCATTAATGAAAAAGAGAAATTATTTCATAATCGATTGTGATATTAAATAGATATTAAGAGCAAGTTTCATCACATTTATTAAATTCACTTTAAGCCTTCGGGGCTTGGTGTAGGAGTTAGCGTGCTAACCTCACATACCAAAAGTCGCGGGTTCGGACCCCAGGCAGTCCAATGATTTTATTTAAGGCATTTGGATACCAAATGGCTTAAATAGAAATGCCTGGACCCCCCAATGGATATATTAAACATACGAGTATCGTATAAAGTCTTAAATGGCCTAAGTTGCCGAAAAGACTGTGTGAATGTGAGTGAGAAAAAAGTGTGAATGTAAAAAAAAAATTCACTTTATTGTCAAGAATGAATCATTTCTATTATTGTTGACTCTTGATAATTCCAAGAAAATTGCTTCCTGATTTCACTGAGAAATTTAAGATTTTGGGTAAAATTGAAATGTCAACACTAAGAAAAATATTCGGTATGTGCCTCCTTGTGGGACTGCCATTTTAATAAAATATAAAAAATATATATTTTTTTAAGATGAATAGGCAGGAAGAGAGGATGTCAGTCAAACAGGTGGACCTCTATCAAATAAAAATCTCAATACAGAAGACGTTTCTGCTTTAATTACATAATGCCATTATTCGTTCTTAAGAGATTATTGGCAATCTTAAGGTGTACACCATATAACACTCACACTTTTGTCTCATTCACACACACACACACACACACACACATTCACACAGTCTTTTCGGCAACTTAGGCCATTTAAGACTTTGAAGATAACCGTTGTTATTTGTAATATTTATTGGGGGTCCAGGCATTTCTATTTGAGCCCGGTTGGGTTTGAGGTGTGTGTCTTCGTACACGGGAGCATCTCGGGTAAATAAACTGGGGGATCCCGGTAGGAATTTCAAATAAATAAAATTAAATTATCTCATTCAATTTTTTAAGAATAAAATACCCTTCTTTACAACGGATTATTATAAAATCTAGGGCGGGAGATAAATGCCTTAAATATTAATATTAACATTAGATTTCCAAAGAATTGTTCCAGATGAAACTTAGAAGATCGTGTTAATCGTGTTTAGAAGGCATCAATAATCCCAGCGAGCGCCACAATTAAGTCCCCACCCAGAGGTCTACCTGCCTTTAGAGCCTTACGCGTAGGCAACCATTTACGGAGGTCTGTCTAATGAGTTGCCTTAAAATTGACATTCCCCCTGCAATTCTAAAAACCTCTATATTTTAATTTGGAAAGCAGTGAATTGATCTGATTTTAAAAATGTGGCTTATAAAAACCCGAAAAATAACATAAATTTTAGCAGCAGTTGCGTTAATCTTTTGTTATATAAGACACAAAAAAGGGCAAGAAATCTTTCTAGGGGTCCTCTTTGACTCGAACCATTTTATTTAAAAAGAAGGTAAAAACAACAAGGATATACTGTAGAATAAATAAATTTTTCCAAATGATCGGTTCTATTGACTCCCTCTTAACAGATGGGTTTTTATTTTTTTTAACTGACAAATACAAATGATTTTATTTTCTAATCATTAATCATAAACATCATTGGATGCCTTGACCTTGATGTTTGATTTAATCCATTATTTCATTCATCCCCTTCAATTAAAAATGAACTCTTTCTCTTGTTATAATAGTGATAATGTTCAGTAAATATTTTTTTTTATGGGAGGAATTCATCTGTTTATCTTTCAGTGATTATCGTCATCAATCTTGTCAGTCAGGAAACCGCTCTACTAGTCGATTGAATTGGAATTAGCGTTGATTTAATTAATAGATTCAATGTTATCTATAAATACCACTACAGTGAGTTTTTTTGTTTGTTATAATTAACAAAACAAAAAAAGAATAAAAAGTAAAACATTTGTTTAGGGAATTAAATAAAATTGATTCTATCTACGTTTATATAAATACTAGATATACAATATGTCTCTTGTCGATTTTATCTTTAAATATAAAAAGTCCTTTTTTTTATTATTTATACGTTAATTTTAAACAAATTAACCGGATAGCGAAAAAGAGATTCCACAGGCAAATTTAAAAAAAAATCAGAGGTCTTTCGATAAAAAAAAAAGGTGAAAATGAGTCAGACATTGTTTTATTTAATAAATCATTAAAAAAATTATAGCTCGATGTCCCAATAATCTCTTATGAATTTAATTCATTTAAAAAAAAAAAACGTATTGAAAAATTCCTTATAATAGTCTAGTTTTTTTTTTAAAGTACGTTTAGACGTCGCTAATGAACCCCCTTAAATAACAATGCCTGGACCCAAATATACAGGGTATCCCAAAAAATAGTGTCAAGCGGAAGTCCAGAGATAGAGCACCCCTTGGGGTACCCGAATCACCCCAGGTATGTTACCCTTCGATTTTTTTAGAGTTTTCGAGTTTTGAATTTTTTAGAATTTTCGACCTGAACAACTTTTTTTTTTTTAAGTAGAAGACATTTTCCACATATTTATGGTGCCGTGCCTAATTTTAAAAATTTTCCACCTCGCTGTCTTTGTCTTTTAGCCAAAGTAGCCTATTAAATACTATTTTTTTTTTAATTTTTATGAAAGTTGAGAGTCTAGAGAATTTTCGAGAACTACTTAGGAATCATAAAGTCACCTGTTTAGATTTTTAATTCAAAGTTGAAAATTTAAGTCCGTAATTCACCGAACGTAAACTTTTAACTTTAAACCAACATTTTCACAGTTGTTATCAAAGTGATGAAGATGATTATTTTAGGCATAAAAGTACAACTTATAAAGACTTAGTTGCAAAAAAAAATATCTGGAAAATGTCTTCTACTTAAAAAAAAAAAAAGTTGTTCAGGTCGAAAATTCTCAAAAATTCCGAAAAATTTTCATAACTCGAAAACTGTAAAAACATACAACTATAAATACATGGGGGTGTGTCGAGTACCCCAAGGGTTGCCCTATCTCTGGACTTCCGCTTGACAATTTTTTTGGGACACCCTGTATATATTTTCATAATAACGGTTATTGTATATAGTCTTATATGGCCTAAGATGCCGAAAAGACTGTGTGTATGTGTGTGTGAATGTGAGTGTGGAAAAAGTGTGAGTGTTAAAATTAAAAAAAAAATTTTAAATTATTGTAACAGTTTGTTTTTCAGTATTTACTTGATTACAAAAAATTAATTTCCATAATTTTTTAGTAAGTAATAAAAAAATTATAACTTTCTGTTACAATAATCCCTTATTAATTAAATTCATTAAAAAAAAATTTTTTTGGAATAATGAAATTCTTCAGGATTAATAAAAATAAGAGGAAATAAATATTTTATTAGTTCAGTGAATTTTGTGACTTTAATAATTGAAGTTTAAGGAGGGGAAAAAAAAAAGAAAAACATTATATCGACAATAAGCAAAAAGCCAGAGTGCATTTAAAAAGCCTATTGATAAATAAATAATGCTCTTTCAATGCACGTTTTTATATTTGGAGGAAATTGCATTTACTTAATGATCCTTATTTCTTCAGTTGTGCTTGGGATTTAAACCAAAATAACGTCCTTAGGGAAGCAGAAATCAAACCAGCAGAAAAAAAAACCTCTCTATGTGTATGTTTTTTATTGTAGAAATTCGAATTTGATTTTCTTGTCATGGGAAATAAATTATAAATGAACCTGTTACTTCTTTAATATATAATCAATAAGATTGGTTTAGAATAGAAATGGAAGAGGGAGAAATCTGATCATTGTTTATAAAAGAGTATAAACTAATCAGTAAAATGTAGGGATAAGGTGGTAAAAGAGACTCTTATTAAATTCATTTGTTAGCTTCTGGGAAATTTTAAGTTCATAGGGTTGCTTTTTGGAATAGAAATGGGTCAGAATTAGAAAACCATCAATAGGCGTCTATATACGTAATAAAAAAATCTGGTGTGACTGATCGCACAGTACACAACTTAACTTCGGTAAAACCACTTTTTTAATATATATTTATAATATTTCGGTCGCTTCTACCAACCTTTATCAGGCTAAATTGTATCTCTTTCTTTATCTCCCTGAAAATAATACTAATTTCATTAAGTTTGTTAATTCAGCAAATTATCTTCAAAAAATCTTTCCCGAGTAAAAATGATTAAAAATGATCGAGAGATACACACGCTCGCAGCAGGTCTGCATAGTGAACCTTGAGGGACACACAGGGATACACATGTCCACACCAGGGACACACAGGGATACACACGTCCACACCAGGGACACACAGGGATACACACCAGGGGTACACAGGGATACACACGTCCACACCAGGGACACTCATTTTTCTTTTGGTCACTTTCGATCAACTGTGTGTGTCCCTGGTGCGGGCGTGTGTATCCCTGTGTGTCTCTCATGGTTCACTATGCAGACCTGCTGCGGGCGTGTGTATCCCTCGATCATTTTTAATCATTTTTACTCGGGTTAATATAAAAAATTTTATGTCGAGATTATGATGGACATATAACGACACAAAAAAATCTGGTGTGACAAGCACAGAACACAACTTTCGAAGGTAAGAGAAAGTTGTGTGTCCTGTCGACCAATCACACCAGATTTTTTTAAATTGAGATGTATAGCTGATACCGTAATACGATTTATTTAAAGTTTAGGAAATCTCAAATGAGCAACGCAGCTAGTCGTTGCTCATTTCAGATTTTTTTTATTGTAATTTATGAGGATAAATTTACGGTTCTGCTCACTTTTTATTTTTCTTATCATCCACTATTATAATACTAAGAGATAAAGTAAAGCATTATGAAATTCATTTATTTTATCAACATCCCGGGATCTCATCTTGATTGCAGAGTATAAATCCCCTTCTATAGTTTTAATCACACTTCGACAGACATAATAATTAATAGTATTTGTGAATCCCCCCCCTCTATGTCATCATCGTGGAGTATAATATATCAAGACCCAAGGGTAGCTGGCTGGCTGTGTTGATCCTCCCCTGTTCGCTTTCCTTAAGACACAGACAGACTTGATCCCTCCCCCGGGAACTTGTGCTTTACAGCCCAATTGTTCCTGGACTCTAATACAGTGGTTGCTCCCTTGAATTACCTCCCTGCTTTGTTACAGCTTCGCTAGAATTCATTCATTCTTTTCGAGTACTCCTCCTTCCCCTCCTCCTCCTCCTATCTTTCTCTTTATCTCTTTTTATTTTTTTGTCTTTTCAATTAACGGAGTTTCTATACAAAAGCATTACAATTTTTCATTTTTTTTATTTACTGCGTTATTCTACTGGGACATTAATAATATAAATATTGATGGTAAGTAATTATAATTACAAAAGAGGAAATAAAGCAAATGGGATCCTGTTGTATTTAATATACAAATACCCCCACTCTTTTTCTATTTATCTCTATATGGATCTACTTTTCATTCACCTTTCAAAATACATTTTAATTTCAACCTTTATATTTTTTTTTATTAATATATATAAACCTATATTTGTGTTAATAATAATATAAATTGGATTTTCACCTTTACATTTAGCTGAATGTGTAAAAATAATTCTCTCTGACTAAATGATGATTTTAATGATGAATTATTAAATAAATGGGCGTGTTAAAATAGGATATTCACACAAATACAGCCAGAAGAGTTTTAAATAAAAATGTTCATTCTAAATTTGAAATTTCGAAAGATGGTAAATTTAATAGCCATTACTGTATTATAGAAAAAGCATTGGTATTGTTTGAGAGGCAGCCAGGAAACTTAAAATAACAAATTTATTTATTAAAATATAATAAATAAATAAGAAATTATATATAATATTTAAGATATTATATAGGTCTATATCGCGTATGTGAGCCGCGAAACGGAAATTTATATAATTAACTTCAACTCCCGGAGGCACACCCTTATTTTTTCGGGTATATGAATTAATAAATATTTAATTATAGAAAATATAATATCTATTTTTGCACACAACTTTCTCTTACCTTCGGTAATCGAAAATTGTGTTCTGTGCTTGTCACATCACATTTTTTGGTATTGAGAATAAAGCCCGGAAGTTAGGCAGCCCAAATGGCAGCTGGTCTGTCTAAGAAATCTCTTTTTCAAAGCAGACAATAGGGCGATCGGCCTTTATTACCATAAAAATTTATCTTTTTAATATATTAGTGAACGTGCACCATTTGAGCTGCCTAACTGCCGGGCTTTATTCTCAATACTAGTGCAATAGATGTATAATATAATATAATATATACATATATAATAAATATAATATATACAGTATATGTAAAATTTATAAACATGGAAAAATATTTTTATTTTGTTACCATGAGAACTATCCTTCTTATCTTTTCAAAGTACAAGAGTGAATTGGTTTTCAAAAGATTTCAATGTCAAAATGAGAATATACATTTTAAAGAGCATTTATAAAAATAATTGATTTTTGAATTTTAATCAAAATTGTTGGAAAGAATTTTGAGAAAATCGAAAAAAAGTGAAAAAAGTGCATCAGAAAAATAGTAGTACTTTTTGGCCGATATTGTTCAAAAGTTTATTTTCTCGCTCCAGGGAGGGGGGGGGGGGGTACCTAACTCAAATATAAAATTTCAACCTCCTAGTTCTTTTCGTTTTTGAGATATTTTGTTCACAGACACAAAAAATTTCGGTCCCGGGGGCGGCAAAAATTAGCGTCTCTAAAAAAAAAGGTAAAATATTTTTTAAAAAATTTTGGTTCCGGGGGCGCCAAACGGGAAAAAATTTCGGTCCCGGGGGCGGCAAAAATTAACGTCTCTAAAAAAAAGGTAAAACATTTTTCCGGACGGGAAACATTATTGTGACAATGTAAAAAATATATACAAAGGGCGCTAAAGGACTAACTTGCCCCGGGCGCTAAATAACCTAGGCACGGCCCTGATTACATATATATATATATATATATATAAGAGAAAGTAAACATGAAATTTTTTTGACAAAGTCAAAAAAATGATAAAATTAATCGAGAAATAAAACATATTTTTGGCATAAATCGTGGTTTATTTTAGCAAATAATAATATAAAATGTTTTTAATTCTGTAGCTGTCTGTCATCAGGTGAATGCATTCGCTTTAAACAATGATCATTAACCCAGTTAGTCACACAGTGTTCATTGTTTAAAGTGAATGCATTCACCTGATGACGGCTACAAAATTAGCAGCCGAAACGTTGTATTATTTTGTAATGAATAACACTTTTTGTATTATTATTTGTAAAAATAAACCACGATTTATGCCAAAAAAATATCTTTTATTTCTAATAACAATAATCTTGAAAGTCTAAATCAATTAATCGAGTTTTTTTTAGATATTTTTCGTGTTTATCTAAATTACTTGTTAGCCAATATACTAAGATTAAATTTTTGTCTCTAAAGACGGGAACCTCTAACCTCAAGAACTAGACGAGGAGACAAGACTTAACTTTGTCCTAAAGGCAAAA
Source organism: Euborellia annulipes (assembly GCA_023213315.1). Taxonomy (NCBI): domain Eukaryota; kingdom Metazoa; phylum Arthropoda; class Insecta; order Dermaptera; family Anisolabididae; genus Euborellia; species Euborellia annulipes. The sequence goes on along the minus strand of JAKCPI010013305.1, from coordinate 31,940 downwards.
CTTTATTAATTGAGTTAATAATGAATGATTTAGCTTTATGTCTTGTTTCATTTATATTTTTGAAGATTAGACAAATTTTTTTTTAATTTTTTTATACGCAAATTGAGTTGTTTTTAATCCTAAAAAATGAAATATTTAATCGAATTTTTTTTTTAATTCATATATATTTTCTTTTTATTCACTCGCTTATCGTGTCTCAGACTGATTATTATTAGGGTTGGAGAGAGAGAGAGAGAGAGAGAGAGAGAGAGAGAGAGAGATCATTTCCATTCTCAGTTAGGTTTACGGCTTTTTAGAAACAACGCATGGCTTGAGATAAAGTGAAATAAATAAATATAAAAAAAAGTATTCAATTCAGGCGTCAGCGTAATCTGGGGTTGTCGCGTTTAATTCGTTTCTGATTTCGCTTTTATTTACGATTTAGGGGGGTGGCAAAGCTGGTCTACCAAGTCATTAAAACACCACGTGCAAGTGTAGGTGTATATGTCCTATGCACTCGTGTGTGTGTGTGTGTGTGTGTGTGGTTGTGCATCTATTGGCGGAAGTCTCCAGAGTTCCAACTCACATTTAGAGTATGATTTATTTCGGGTTTTTGAAACAAACAAAAGTCACCCTCCACCATCCGGAATATATATATAAATAAATAATAATTTCAGACACACATTTTACAACATCCATTTCAATTTTATGAAATAATCAGGTTGCATACATACATACATACTAGGAGCGAATACTCAGATATATAGCAATGAGTTTGCGGGATTTCATAATATAGCAAACTATAATTCAGTTTAATTGAAATTTGTAGCTTATTAGTTCTATTATATTTGTGCTTAAATTTGAAATAGAGTCGATGTACAGATTGCAATAATGGTGATTACGTTCAACAAAACTCATCACTAGGCAACAATAATATATTTATTTCATTTATTTATAAAAAGAAAAATTATTTTTCTTTTTTTTTTTACCTCTCAAGCCATAGGGCATAGAGCTCCCCGGTTTACAAAAATTTTATACAAAATTCATGTAACATACAATCCATACAAACAATATGGTAATACAAAACAAAATTATCTTTCTTAAAAGACTTTATAATATTCAGATTTTTCACTCCTTCGTCCAAATTAAAATTGTTTTTTAAATAAAAAATCTGGTGTGACTGGTCGCACAGCACACAACTTTCTCTTACCTTCGGTAATCGAAAGTTGTGTTCTGTGCTTGTCACACCAGATTTTTTGTGTCGACATATATTTAGTTCCCGACAGTACGGAACATATGAATTAGATGTAAAATTTATAAGTATGGGAAAATATTTATATTTTGTTACCATGGCAACCATTTCTCCTATCTTTTCTATGGAGTACAAGAGTAAAGTGGTCTTCAGAAGATTTCAATCACAAAATGAGAATATACATTTTAAAGAGCATCTAAAAAATAATTGATTTTTGAATTTTAAAAAAAATCGTTGGAGCAAATTTTGAGAAAATCGAAAAAAACTGAAAAAGTACATCAGTAAAGTATTAGTATTCTTTGGCCTATTTTGAATAAAAGTTTATTTTCACGCCTCAGGGGGTGTCTAACTTAAATATAAAATTCCTACCTCGGATTAAGGGGACCTCAAGACGTGTATATTCATCAAAATCTCGACATCGAATTTTTGACATGAATCCAATAATTTCTCTCTATATATAACATATTAACATATATAGAGGTAAGAGAAAGTAAAAAGAAGACAAACATCCGTCGGAGGACGATTTTCTTAATTAAAATTGTTATATTTACCAATGTTAAATTTGAAAATTATTTCTCTATTCATTGGAGTGTATTAAATATGTAAACATAGCTAATGAAGGGAACATCATTTAGTTATTTCACTTGATTGTGAACGATTTTCATTTTGTTTACCCAAGCAGAGGATTTTTTCTCTCTGACCAGAATAAGTAAATATATTCTTATTTGTTTAGATAAGGTAGCCTGCCATCAAAATAAATTATTCAAAAGAGAAAATGTCGGAGACTTAGTAAATTAATCTCTTTCAACAAAAAATTATGATCAACTTCAGTGAAAATCAAGAGACAAAATACACGCTTAATTAATACCAGCGACTTTGAACCTTTGAAACCGCCTATCTTAACATTATTCTTAAGAATAAGTTAATTATGACTTGATCTCAGGTGAGTGGGCGAGGGGAGGACCTGCTGAGAACAAGATGTTCGATAGACACAAAATCTTCGATACCGAGAGGAAGGATAAATGCAATTCACAAAAAACCTGAAGTGACTAACCGCTTTCTCTTATCTTGTAAATTTGTATTAAGTGCTGTCACACTGTCATATGGGTGGAGATAGGCGGAAACGCCCAAGGGCCACTAGTGAATGTGTGAGATAATGTGTCACACTGCCATGTCTGACAAATTATTTATTTTATTGAACTGAGGATGATGTTATCACATAAATATTGAAGTCCTTAATTCCCTCTTTCGGGGTGGGCTTATAAGAAATGAGATCCGACCGTGAACAGAAGCAGGAAGGTTCATTACAAACGAACGGGGTCATAAAGGGATTAGAAAGATATCGACATTGGCTCCGGTAACTCGTGATCGCAACCCACGTGTTCATATGATGAAAATAAGGCTATAATATGATAATTAGAAAAAAATGAATCAAAATTCTTCTAAAACTTGGTTGGTATTTATTCACTATCTTTTTATTCTATGGTCTCTTCTTATCTAATTAAAACATTCTCCTAACCATCATATACAGCCGACCAAAGGGGGGGGGGGGGAGAGGCGGAAAGCTTGTCCCCGGCTCTCTTTGGACAGAAAAAAATATTATAAATATTGATATTATTTTCAAAAAAAATTTGTTGATGTTAATTTGAATTCGGAACTAAAATATCATTACTATATATAAAGCGCTAGTCACTGACTTTTTGTGTGTAGTGTATATATACCTGCGCTGATTGGCCAGAGTGAGAGGAAGTGTAGTTAGAGAGGGAAATTGGAAACTTTAAAATTTTGCAATTGCTCTCCTTCCAAACAGTGGGCAAGAATAAATTTGATGCATTTGGTCGCCGAAGGCGAGCTAGGGGGTCCAGGGGACCTTTACGACTTGTATCTAATAATCATTATTATCCGCATTATCCGTTCCCAGATAATGCCTCTGCCTAGCTTCTCGCCCCTCCCCTACACCAAAAATTCTAACCAAATTCCGGGACCGCCTTTGCAGAAGAGTTAACAATTCCTAACATATTAAAAGTTTTTAAAGTATCTTGGGCAGGATTGAAGAAGTGGGCTAGTCGATCAGTCGGGAAAAGAGAGGGGGAGGTGTGAACTCTTCCCCTCTCCTCTTGTTGGCTCTCACCGCGGGAATGCTGCGTATAATTTCCAATGGTTTGCTAGCAACTGCTGAGAGGGGAAGTTTAATTAACACAATGATCAAATATTTACTCTAATTATTCTCAGAAGATTTTATTTTAAAAATTACTTTCTTTAAAATGGTTACATCGTGGGTGTAACCCTCCCAAAAAAATGGGTACATGACATTAAGACAACATGTCAAAAAATAAATACGAACATGGAAATACCTTTTCTCTTTTTATTAAACGAATAGAAAAAGAAGTGGATTTATGTCTGAATAATGGCCCTATTTTTATTCATTTGATTCATTCATCCGCAATTCATATTTTATGTATTTTTTAATATTGCATCCGTTGGTTGTTTGTATTCAGAGGATAATTAGCAACGCGCATTATTATTAAATCTTTTTCCTCTCATTTCTTCCCATTGATAATTTAAACCATCAATTATAATCCATCATAAATTCGATATTAGTTCAATTTATTAAATTAGATTTGAATGTTTGTTTATTAATTTTTAATTTTTTTAATGACTTAGGAATGGGGCGTAGATAGTAACATTAATTTTGCTTTCTACATTCCCTAGGGGAGATTTATAATGTATTATTGGCAAGATTAAACTCCTCAATTACATAAAATTTTATGACTTTTAGATACACAATGATTTATTAACTTCCAGGCAGTTTTATTTTTATTTATTTTTTTTTTTCAAGTTGATCAATTTTTGTTAAAGTAAATTAAGCATTTTTAAAGAAATAAAAAAAAACTATTTATTTGCTTTTTCGGCTACTGAGCCCATTTAGGGGTTATAGTATTCCCAATAGGAAAGGAGCAGGAGAAGCCAAAAAATATAAAACCTCCAATTTTCACAGATTAACGAGAAGTTTCGGGAAAATTTTATTACTCCAATTTGTTTACCCAGTTCCCAGTTATTCCACCTTTATTTTATTTGTGGTCGGCCAACAAATTGGTTTCTTTTTTTTTAGTGCATTTTAAATAAGAGTTTATTAATTTTACACTTTTAATTTAATAAATGTAATAATATCAATCTGTATTAATATAGGCCCCGTTAAAAATTTCAACAATGTGAAAAATATTTAATTTTATTAATACAACACTAAGATCTGATGAAGTTATGATTGTATTCAATAATATCGAAAAGTTAACGTAATTGATAAAATACCAATATAATTAAATTTATAAATAAATTAATTAGTCCAACCCATTTATATAATTAAGTTTTTTATATTATAATTGAATTTTTAAATCAAGTATTTTATAGACTATAATTTTCTCTATGAAAAATTTTCTATCTTCAGGTGTTCATTAAGTTTTATCCAACAAGACTCTTTTAACTATAGGGACCGTATTTAGGCAAGTTAATTTAAAATTTTTATTTTCATTCAAAGTTTTATAATGCAGATCTAAATAAAGTTACAAATCCACGAAGTGAAGCCGAAGACGAATGCACGACAGCTCTAGTATAATAACTTTGCTGTAATTTAATAATATAGTTTAGTTTAGTGCTGGAGTCCGAAATATTATTTGAAACAATTCTTTATAAAACTTATACCGTTAAAAAATAATTATACTCTATTTAATAATTAGCGATTGGGTTTTAGTTAAGTTGACATAAAAATATTAATTAATATTTTCGAAATATCCTTTAATATTTATAGATTAAGGTGTTTAAGGGAGTATTTGACAACGAGCTCATTCAAGGATTATTTAGAGATTTTGAGACAATAGCGAATCAGAATTAGTTTGATATCTTTATCCCTTCTCAGGATATTTGCATATGAATTATTCTGCTGGTAATGTTTTGGTTAAATAGAGAGGGGAAATGAAAAAAAAAAATTACCCACTGAATATTGATACAAGGTCAGTATGGTGGCGCGATAGAGGGATGTTTTCGTCAACAAAAGCAAACAAGCAGAAACAATCCTATTTGGATGGATTTTGTTAAGCGAAATGAGATTAATTTTTAATTTCTTTAAGAGTATTTTTTGTTCAAGATCTAAAGATAGAGTGACCCAATCAATGTTTTATTTCACCAATTTGTCCAGAAAAATTAACATTAAATAATTGAATAAATAGACTAATATTACTCTATTTTCAGAATCTCTATTTAATATCATACTATTAAACGATCAATGTACGTTTGTTTTGTCTGTTACTGTCTCTTACCTATATATGTTAATATATAGAGAGAAAGTATTGGATTCATATCAAAAATTCGATGTCTAGATTTTGATGGATATACACGTTTTGAATGTTTGTTCAGTTTAAAGGATGAATAATCGACAAAGAAAAATAAAATTTTCGTTAAATTTTCTTTTTCTTTATTGATTATTTCAAAACTATTCATTTTTCAAAAAAATGTCAAAGTATAAAAGCTTTTTAAAATAGACTTATTTACAATAATATAACAAAAAAAAATTGAAAATTTCAAAATTTCTAAAAAAACTTATTAGGTAAAGTACTACTTCCAAGTGACGTATTTACTCCAAAAGTTGATAGAAGTCTACAATTTTAGTGTAAGGGGCATGTACCAAATTTCATCGATCTAGCTGCTTTGGTTTTTAAGCAATCGTGTTCACACACACACACACACCCAGACTTACGTCTAATTCGTCTTACGTACTCGACTTACGTAATTCCAAAAGGATATACGAGAAAGTTTCGGGGAAGTCATTCCCCTTTTATTATATTATTATTTGCTAAAATAAACCACGATTTATGCCAAAAATGTGTTTTATTTCACGATTAAGTTTACTTTCTCTTATCTCTATATATAGAGAGAGAAAGTATTGGATTCATTTGGTATCCAAATGGCTTAAATAAAATCATTGGACTGCCTGGGATCCGAACCCGTGACCCTGGGTATAGAAGGCCAGCACGCTAGCCACTAGGTCAAGTCCGAGGGCCATCTTTTCCTTTAATAAATTTCCTTTGTTATAATTGTTAGAAAAATTTATTAGTTTTTAAAGTTTTTAATAAAATTTATTATTGTAATTTGATCAAATTCAGAAGCCTTTTCCACAATATTCCGGAGATTTAAAACCTATAGATTTGGTTTTGTCTGGGCAAGAAATTAAAACGCTGGAGGTATTTTCAGGCCAAATTTTAATACCACTATATAGTCGACGTTTCGGGAGACTAAACGCCTCCCTTCATCAGGACTAATGTGGTTTTAAACAATTAACCCTCACTGGTTTAGTCATAAGAGAAAAATATAGTCCAACTTCGCCTGCTAGTAATAGAAAGGCATTCATGAGGCGAGTTCTCAATATAACTCACTATAATATAACTCAAACAATATAACTCAATGTGAGAACTCGCCTCATGAATGCCTTTCTATTACCAGCAGGCGAAGTTGGACTATATTTTCTCTTATGACTAAACCAGTGAGGGTTAATTGTTTAAAACCACATTAGTCCTGATGAAGGGAAGGTTTAGTCTCCCGAAACGTCGACTATATAGTGGTATTAAAATTTGGCCTGAAAATACCTCCAGCGTTATCATTTCTCGTTCATCTATCTACACCAGGCTTTCCTAATCATCTTTTGTCTGGGCTCAAATAAAGATATAGAACTTTTCGACTTTTAATTTCTTTGTGAAAATTTATTATAATTCCCCTTCTAACTTGATTTGATTTTTATGCGGGGTCGGAAAATTCTAATTTTAAAGAAAATGAAACCGAGAAAGTCTGCATGTCGCTTATTCAGAATGGAAAAGGTAGTATAAAAGGAGATGAACAAATGACAACCTTAGTTGGGGTAATTCGTTGTCGTCAGTCACTTGCTCATACGGGATGAGCTTCTGAGTGAAAAAGAATTATGTAGATAGACATTGATTAATTTTTGATATCAAAGGCCGAGGGAAAAAGCTTATTGGTTATTCCTGTATGAGAAAAGACTTGTGAAAAAAATCTTTTTTAACCAATATGAAATTCTTTCCTTATTAATACATCATCGATTGGTAGGCGTTAAAAATATTACATTCTAAAATATCTATAAAATTCAATTAAATCGTTATTCAAAATATCTTATTTTTATTTTTTAGTTTTGTTAAGTTAATAATTTAAGTTTCCAACTACGTGAGATTGATTTGCTCCATTGGGATCTGCTGGTCATTCATTCTAGTTGCCAGTTCGAATCGAATCGACCTCGTGGGTCGGTCACTAGCTGTCTAACAAATTAAATGAATAAATGCAAACGCTCTGACATTCTAGGACATTCTGTACATGCCAGACAGACAAACTTCCCTAGAGCTCCTTACATTAAACAAACGACTATGTGAAATTTTACAACAAAGCTAAAAGCATGATGAAACAAGACTTAAACAGACAAGGCCTGGGTCTGATTCAACAGAGTTATATTAGAGAACTGTTTTGAAGAAATAATTTCATTTAGATCCCCCGAGGAGGATAGAAACTTCTAATACCATAATCCTTCAGCACCCGTGAAGTTTCATTTTAATTCCAAATTTACTTCTTTGAATAATTATCTCTTTAAAATACTTCCATCTCGGTCTCTACGAAATGAGATTAAAGCTGATGCCTGCGCATCTTTCAAAATAATTTCTTTAGCTATGCAAAAATTTTTAATTGAAATGATTGTGTCATAGGAAGATAAATAACTAGGTAATATTTTCTAAGTTCTAGGAAAGACATGTAAAATTTCTTAATTCAAAAGCATGTAAGTATTAATAGTTAAAATTCTTTGGATTCTGGGATGAAGGTTATTGCAATAGACCTCGAAGAGCCGCAGTTACTTCATCAATTCACTGCTTGTTCGGTGAGTCTACCATTAAATAAAATTTTCATAAATAAGAAATTATATATAATATTTAAATATTTAAGGTATTATATACATCGCGTATGTGAGGCGCAAAAAGGAAATTTATATAATTAAATATTTATTAATTCATATACCCGAAAAAATAAGAGTGTGCCGCCGGGAGTTGAACCACGGATCCTCCAATTTGTACTCGGAGTGCCCTTACCACCTGACCACAGCACGGCATTCGGGTACAAATTGGAGGATCCGTGGTTCAACTCCAAGCGGCACACCTTTATTTTTTCGGGTATATGAATTAATAAATATTTAATTACCCGAATATAAAATTTTCATAAAAAAATTTTTTTAAATTTTTTATTAAGATGAGCGTCTCGGGGTGCTAATTTTGGGAGTTTCCAGCGGCCACAATTTTGAATCTATCGACCTCAAATTTTTTTAAATTAAAGCTATTTAAAATATCTACAACTTATAGAAGCCCTTTTTTTGATTTTCGAAAAAATACATTTTTTTTTTTAGATTAATCGCATTAAATAAAAGATATTTTAAAAAAATCAGCTCTATAACTTAGAGATAATTAAATTAGTAATCATTGTGTTAAAAAACAATTAATTTTTTACCGTTAATTAATTAGCTGGAAACTTTCAAATGAAATGGAATAAATCCCTTGTATTCCTATGGGAAAAACTAACGCCATCTCTTGCCGCCTCGAGTAACTCAGTAGTCAATAGTGTTCTAACCGTTTTTCGAGACGCGCACCTCAATTATTTTTTGGGTCAACTTATTTATAAATTTTCAGTTTCGATCGATTTCATATCATCGTCAGGGCCTATTAAAATAAACAATAGTTTATTTTTTATATTCAACATTTATAGTCGAAATTACAAATTTTTGTTATAGTCTACATTTAAAATTTGATGAATTTTTTACAATTTTATATTTTTTACACTTTCAATTAAATTATATTATATAAATAAACTTTTAACCTCAAAAAACATTATCAGAATCCTATAAATGTATATATGAAAAATCAATATTTGGGATGAATTTCCAAGGTGTTGGCTTTCAATTTACACCCTTTCTGTTATTTGAAATATATTTATATTAAACAACTGTAAAATTATAATTAAAATATTAATTATGCATATATTATAATAAAAATTTCATATTTTATTTTTTTGATTTATGAAAGAGATCTTTGGTTAAAGCTCAAATCAGATCTCTTTAACATATTGTAAATTTATCATGTTAACGATGAAATGAAAAATTCAGGCTGCTCTTATATTTTTTTATTGTTTCAAAGTTAAATGAAAAAATTCATGGTCGCTTAAGAGTCGTGTTTGGTTCTCCAGATTTCTGCTGTCACCTTAACATCTAAACCCAGGACCCTTCCTTCTTCTTCTGAATAATGTTAATAAAAATCATAATATAAAACTTTTTCCCCAAATATAGTAGATTTTATGCAATCAAAGTGACAAATAAATTACATTCGTATATTTATAAATTATTTTTGTTATGCCGAGTTTAATTTAAGAAATAAATTTTCCTTGCATCATATAACGCAACGAAATATTAAATTCTTTCAAAATATTATAGAAATTTATTGCCGAATCCTTTAGATAAGTTCCTTCTTCTAAAGATGAAGAAAGAAAATAAAAATCACTTTTATTGGAATATTTTATTTGGATTGCTCGTCTCATTAACAATACGGGGGGCATACATACAAAAACAACTCAGCCGAGTTGGCAAGTTTTTGTAGTTGAGTTCATGAACGTTGCCAACCTTACCACAACAAAACTTTGCTCAAGCCACAAACCACTACCATGCCACTAGCTTTTTCTTCACTCCTCTCTCGTTCTCTCTCTTTTGTAAAGGTCCACAATCGCTCATTAAAGTTCTCTCTCTCTCTCTCTCCCTTTGAATTTTCGTTATCATTTTGGTGTGATAAGATAATATTGGTAATCAAGAGTATTAAGTAAAGGCAAGCAGTTTCTTTTTACTATGAACAGGATAATACCAATTTTTATAGAGCTATTAAATAATCTCAAATACTAGATGTAATTTACACATTAATTAAATGAAGTGGATATATGAGAAAAAATGTGGTGTGACTGATCGCACAGCACACAACTTTCTTTTCGGTAATCGAAAGTTGTGTTCTGTGCTTGTCACACCACATTTTTTGTGTCGACATATATTTAGTTTCCGACAGTATGGACATTATAACAGAAAAATATTTATATTTTGTTACCATGGTATCCATTTCTTCTATCTTTCCTCAAAACGGGTATATCTCGACATCGGATTTTTGACATGAATCTAATACTTTCTCTCTAAATATGTACTATATATAGGTAAGAGAAAGTAAAAATGAACTTGCTGTTCTTGTATATTTGCAGTAAGGCAGTCAAGGCGAGTCAATAATACTTTATAATGCAATTACAATTTCTACAAAAAAATTGTGCTAATTGACGAAATTATTTCATATTAATTTGAAAACAAATTAATTTTGATTATATTGTTTTCACAACTTTGAGGGCTATGCCTGACCTACATGTAAAATGGGTGTAAAAATACATATATTGAAATGACCATCTCACAAATGGTGTTTTCAAACCATTGCTCCAGAACCGATAGGCAACTCTAGAGAGATTTGATCATTTGGATTGCCTATCTTCCAGGACATAAACCAGAACTAATTTCTACTTGAAGACCATCCAATCTATCGAACTAATTTCTGCAACTCTACAAAATAAAAATATATAGGGTAAGAAAAAGTAAAAAAATATCAAGATAGAAATAAAATGGCTTTAAAAATTCGTACATCAAAACAAAATAAAAAATATTTACCAGATAATTGAAAAACTTACTACGAAATTAAATAACCAAATTAATTGAAGCTTCTTCGTCGAGTTTTGGCCAAAAAATTATAAAAACGTTTTTATTTTGTTAGTTATTATTGGTCAACTGTCTTGTACAAGTTTCAGTTTCGATGCAATCATCATCATCAGGACCTACAATTTTAATTATAAGCTTACATTCAAATATTATCATTATTTTTTTCTTATTACATTTAGATTAACAATTTTCATACATACAGTTGACCAATAAAAACTAACATTAAAAACGTTTTTATAATTTTTTGGCCGAACATCCGTCCTCGACTAAGAAGCTGCAAATGTCAAATTTAATTTGAATGAAAACTCGTCCGAAACAGCATAAGAATAATGAACCAAATATTTTATCGGCTTAGATTAAAAAATTTTGTCTTTATCTAATTGACGAAATCTAAATGGTCAAAAAAATATAAAAGTCTGATGCAAAATGAAAAGGATCGTTTGTCAAGTTAATATAGTTTTTTTTTTTTTTTTTTTTTTTTTTGAAAATTGCGCACGAAATTAAGCGACGTCGTTGACCTCATCCCAACCTATGTAATCCATTACAAATACACAAACACAGAGACTGACTAACAGCCAGAGGGCTGACAAATGAGCAGGTGAGAATTTTGCGTTTAATTCTAGAGTTAGTCTGTTGGTTTGTTGGTCCCACTTTAGTTACATTATATAGAGTTAGTAGACAAGACAAGAATGGAATGAAAACATTGAACGTAAAAGATTAGCCGATAACATGCACTCGGAAAGGTGAGAATGGATTTCAAACATGCGAGTTTCCTCTATATAACAAAATATTCACTCGAAATTGAAAAGTTTTATGGAAATAGTTTGGGGAAAGAGAGAAACAATTTTTTTTTCTTTATATTGATATATACCGTTAACTGATTATATAAAATGAAAATTAATACATTACGATGAATTCAGGAGACGTAAAAATGAGTATTACAATAATATATTGAAAGTTTTTGGAACGACGGTCTTTTACACGGCTTAAGGTAGGGTGAAATGTCAGAAAACGTCACATAACAAAAAGCAGCCGTAACAAAAATGCGTTATAGCGCCCGAGCGCCGGCGGAGGAAGGCGAGGCTAGCCGAAGCCCCCACCAGCTTTAGAGAATTCTCTTTCTTATTAGATTTAAAAAAGAATAGAATTATCTATTTTTATAATAAATAATTCTTTTCTTTTTTTAAATAATATTGATATTAAATTATAGGCTATTCGGAGTTGAAGAAAAGGCGTGAAGAACTTCGTTCCTGGCGGGGCTCTCACGATCCCCACGTTTGCTTTTTCCTCATTGCAGGTGTGCTGCCAAAAGAATAAAGATAAACTATTTTTTTGATGAAAATTTTGATTTTTGACCAGTCACCGTTATGTCTCTGGTTTCGGTCTCAGAGGACCATCGTCAGGTGTAAAATTTTTGTGTATGTTTATAAAACTTTCAAACGCCTTTTCTCCAATTGTTGAATTTCGGACTTGTGCCACCATGATTCTCAGCAGGCGATATATAGGCCTATAGGTTGGTTAGAGAAGTTAAAAAAAAAAATTCGAGATTCAATATTAGAAGAGAAAATATCATTGTGTGGTTTTATGAAACCACGATGCAAGTGAAACTTTTTTTCGGATCGTATGCGTTTAACTGAAAATTTTCAGAAAATTATTCAATTAAGGGTATTCAAATCGCGTTTTTAATTTCAACTTAATAATTGGGAAATGGGAAATCAATAGACGCATGTTAAAAACTGAGAAAAATATTTATTTAGTATTTGAATCATTTAAAATATTTTAAAAATTATATTTTATCAATTTAAAAATTCAGCCCTCGGGGCATGGTGTAGAGGTTAGCGTGCTAACCTCGTATACCAAACGTCGCGGGTTCGGACCCCAGGCAATCCGATGATTTTATTTAAGCCATTTGGATACCAAATGGCTTAAATAAGAATGCCTGGGTCCCATATATGTATATTAAATCAATAACGGTTATCGTAAATGTCTTATATGGCCTGAGTTGCCGAAAAGACAGTGTGAATGTGTGTGTGAGTGTGAGTGTGAATGAGAAAAAGTGTGAATGTTTTTTTTATAAAAAAAAATTCAATAATTAAATCTCACAATTATTTTTTATAATTCATCATATATATTAAATTTCAAATTTCCTATTTTTGTCGAGGGTGCTGGTGTAGTGATGGGTGTCGCTTCGCAAAGAAGATCCCTGTTCAAATCCCTGGCATGCGGGATTTTTCATTAAATAAAAATATTTATTTAATGTAAACAAATCCTCAAGCAAGCCCTGGATTGGAATATAGGATCTTTCCACAATAGCCCTCAGGCAACTCTACGAGGAGAGGGAGTTGCTGTGACATCCCGTCCTGTGGAAGGGACGTTAAGAGGATTCCCTTTCAGTGATGCATTCTTCGAAAGGAGTAGGCTACACGCCGGTGCTGAGGGAGTCCCTCCTCAAACCAGGACATCCTCCATAGCATAGAAGAGGTTGGATATAAGGAGCGGTTGGAACCAGAAATAAGGATTAGTTCACTAGCTACAGACGAAAGTAGGAGGAGGAGCTAGAGATAGGAAATGATGTAACTTCACGGGGTGCCGGTAGATGGCTACGGCCAGAGGCCGTGGTTGAGGTGTGTGTCTCCGTACACGTAAGCACCTCGGGTAAATAAACGATCCCGATAGGAATTTCAAATAATAAAATAATAATAATAACCTATTTTTGTCGACATGGCTTGTGATGTCATAACTTGTAGCGTCACGGCCCTTGACGTCACGGCTTGTAACGCGACATGCTGATAGAGAAACGAAAAAATTTGTGTCGATCAAAATAAAGTTTCACTTTAAATATTTACAGTGAGCCTAAAATTCATCTAAAAATAAAGTTTAAAAAAATCAATGCACATTGAAGCGTAATATTTTTTCTAAGTTTATATAAAAAAAAGTTTATATTTGGTCTTCATTTATTAACTATTTCAAAAATACTTTGAAAACATTTTTTTTTTTTTTTTTGAATAATAAACTTTTTCATATTAGCTTAGAAGAGTGAAGGTCTCATATATCAAGTGAAATGATCTCATTGTGAATCTCATATTTTATAGACTAGTTGGATATGAGACATGTTAAAATGTGTGCTTAAAGCCCCTTAATAACATTTGGGTTCTAAAAATAGATTGGTTGTCAGATGAGTGCGAAATTACAGTGAACCATTTTATATATCACGAAATATTGTATTGTAGTATATCATACAGTCTATACAAATTTGCTCAAATCTAGTGAAACAAAAAGAAAGATTATTGGCATTGTTATGCCAATAATCTTTCTTTTTGTTTTTCGCCACTATAACAAAGTCCATTATTTATTTATTTTAAATTTGTCCTCTCGCCTGTTGAGGCCATTTAGAGGAGCATATGTATATATTGTATATTCTATTTAAATTATGTACCGATGACTATCGGAGGACGTTCCACATGCTGACCCCCTGGAGGTTTCGCCGAGCTTGACATTACTTAAAGTGAGCGTCTCGGGGTGCTAATTTTGGGAGATTCCAGCGGCCACAATTTTGAAGCTATAGACCTCAATTTTTTTTTTAATTAAAGCTATTTAAAATATCTACAACTTATAGAAGCCCTTTTTTTGATTTTCGAAAAAATAAAATTTTTTTTTAGATTAATCGCATTAAATAAAAGATATTTTTAAAAAAGGAGTTCTATAAGTTGTAGATAATTAAATTAGTAATCATTGTGTCAAAAAATAATTAATTTTTTACCCTTAATTAATTAGCTGGAATCTTTCAAATGAAATGAAATAAATCCCTTGAATCCCTATGGAAAAAACAAACGCCATCTCTTGCCGCCTAGAGTAACTCGGTAGTGAATCGTTTTCTAGACACGCACCTTAATCTCAACGATTGTGGTGACTATTGCTTTTCTCCAAGCCGGGGGGCCCAATATTTAATATATGTTTGATTAAAAAATAGCGAAAGTTCTATTAATATTAATTTTTTCAAAACATTATTACTTTAAAATTACAAGAGGTGAAAGTTCAAAGCTATTCATATAATAATACAGTAAACGCATTAAGAAAATATTTATATTTACTTGAAAATAAATTTAAAAAAGAAATTATCATATTTAGTGGTTTTCAGGCCAGTGAGCGATTAGTTAGCCGCCTTGGCTATATTTTTCTGCCGAGAGATACATGCCAAAGGAAGAGATGGTCCCTTATAGACATTTAAGCCACCAGTAAAACACTCATAATCCATACCAAGTATCTCTAAAGCAGGCTGCTATTAATTTATCGGCCTTGGGAGGGTGAATACCTTGCTTGGTTGCATGGATGGCGGTTTCAAGGGATATTAAACTAGAGATTGAATGCTTAACATGCGATATAATTCCAATATATTCTAGAAATGTTTTCCAAATTCCGAAGTAGCCGGCGGAAGTAAAAATCTACAACCATCGTTGTCAACAACAGAGCTCAACCCCTAAATGAGTGACCCAGAGAAAGAGCGTCCGCCCTAAGTAAATGATAAATACAATAGTATTTTCATCTCTACTGATATATTTGTAAAATCTAAATGGCCACGACAGTCAAAAAATATAAATAAAAAAAAAAGTGTTTTTCCTATCAATAACAAAATTATAATTTCTATTGCTGTAATTTATTTAATAATTTTATTTGATGAAAAGATATGGTATACACATTTTTTGGTGCATTTTTTAAAAATTTTTAATCTATTCTGTATAATGGTATTAAAATTTGGCCTGAAAGTACCTCCAGCATTTTTATTTCTCATTCATTAATCTATTCTGGTCACGAACTCAGAATTGGGAATACTGTAGAACAGTGGTTCCCAACCCGTGGGCCGCGGCCCAGTTGTGGGCCGCGGGATGATTGGAACTGGGCCGCGGATGTCTAAGAAATGATAAAAATTATATACAGTATATATAGGTTATATACATATCCTGGGCCTCAGCGTTTTTTTTACGGAAAAAGTGGGCCGCACATCAAAAAAGGTTGGAAACCACTGCTGTAGAACATTATTAAAGGAAAATATGAACTGACGAACGTGCATTCGCGCCACAAGTGCTCGAGAGGGAAATTTTGAGCTTAGGCAACCAAAATGCTTACTCGTCGCAAGTCATGTCTTAAAAGGATATTACCTTTTCCCCTTTTTGCCTACATTAAAAAAAGATTATTTAATTGAAAAATATTGCTTTTGTTGACTAAGCTCAAAGCTTCCCTCTCGAAGCACTAGTGGCTCTGACTCTACAATCGCAGTCCGAATTGTCCCCCCCCCCCCGTAGCCGAGAGGCTAGAGATATTGTCACTGTCAATAATGATAATCTAAAAGCCGAGGGAAGTGGGTTCGAACCCTAGGCAATTTGATGAATTTATTTAAATCATTTGGATACCAAATGGTATAAAAAAGTATGCCTGGACTCCAAGGCGGATACAAGGGTGGATACAAGAGGGGATAAAGGGGCTAATTACCCCGCCCCCCCCCCGAGATTTGAAAAAAATATCTTTTTTCTGGATCCGCTCTTGACTCCAATATAATATAAGTATCGTTTAAAGACTAAATGGCCTAAGATTCGGAAAAGTCTATTAAAAATAATAATAATAATAATTGCTTAAACTGTGAGAACGGGAGTATTTGTCAGAGGCAAAGAAAAAATTTTGCCGTAAAAAATGCAAATTTTTACTAACGTACTTTAAAAATATATATAAATTGTTGGAAAAATAAAAAAAAAGAAACATTAATTAAAAAAAGATACTGAAAAAATTTTTAAATACAGTATGTTCTTTGATAATCTTTATATAAATCACACAGTTCTATATATACTCGTATATTTTCTTTTTTTTGTTTAATAAAAAATACCATTGCATGCGAAATTTATAATAAAATTCCTAAATGATTGCATTTTTTTTTTTTATTGTTGAATTGCTGACTTTTTCATCCATATTGGGTGTGTATGTTTGTTCCATGAAGCCCAATCCAATTCACTCTAATTAAGTTTAGGAACCCTGTTCAAATAGTCAATCAATATTTTTTTATATGAACCCATTTGTTTTTGGCCCTGCTGGTCATATTAGTGGAAATTCGATTAAGAATATATTCGCAATCCCTCTCTGACTCTGATCGTTTCCTGTGAAAAAAAACTTTGCTTAGAGTAGACACGATTGGTTCCGAAGTTTTTAATGACCTAAGGTATATAGTTAATTAATTAAACTTTTAACTTAACTTTAACTTAATAGTATCAAAAGTTAAGCCAGAGGGTTTTTTTTTCATTCCTTCCTTGAAATTCGTTCCAATTTACAACCAAAATAAATCTAGGTTACTTTGAGTAAAAAAAAAAACACAAGTTTTAACATACTTTGTTGGCTTTGAGTTGAAATAGAAAGAAATATATTAACAAATAGAAAAACAAAATAAAAAATTTGGTGTTAAGAATCCAAGCATTTTCTATATAAAACGTTTTAGAACGGATTCACAAATCACATTATTTTTTAAGATTTTTATGTATTTATTTTTGTTACAAATTTTGATTAATTATTAATGAATTAATTAAAGCATAATGCATTATTTCATGTCATTAAATTAAATTAAACTTTATTTACACGCTAGATTTCATACACGATCACACATAAGTACTTTAATATGGCAAGGTTTGAGGATTCTCGGCTTTAAGTCATTAGATAAACTGGCGACAGAAGAAAAAGGATTTTACTCACACCAGTGCATCTAGGTCTGTGTGTCAGTCTGTGTGTAGCATGAAGGAATTGAGCTATTAGATTTAAATTTTATATTTAGTTAGGTACACTCCCGGCAACTAAAAATGAGCTTTTGAACAAAATCGGCCAAAAAGTACTAGTACTTTACTGATGTACTTTTTCGGTTTTTTCAATTATCTCAAAATTCGCTCCAGCGATTTTAATTAAAATTCAAAAATCAATCATTTTTTACATGCTTTTTAAAATGTATATTCTCATTTTGCCCTTCAAATCTTATGAAACACACTTTATTCTTGGGAGATATGAGAAATATTAACAGATAAATATTTTGTTATTTCACATTGGACTAAACATTTATTTTAAGCTCCGGTGTGAAAAACAACGAAATGGACAGAATATTTCATGAACATTTGCCTATCATTCAGGCGTAGATTTAATTCTTTATTTCGTCGGATTCAAGGTTACCTATAGCTTTATGAAAAGGGGAGGCAAAACTAAAATCATGTATTTAAGTATTCCAAACCATTAGCTTAGATCAATGTAGTATATTAAAAAAAAAATATTGAAATCTTTGAAAATGTATATGGGTCGAGAGCAAACTCATCAGTTTATTTTTGTATTATTAATTATTTTTTTTTTTTAGAATATGGCATTCTATAATTAACATAATCAATTTTAAAATAACTTTAGAAAGAAATGAAAAGAGAGAACTCAATAAAAAAATTTTTATTTAATTTTGGATAAAAATTATCTAATCTAAAGTTTTGAAGAAAAAAAGAAACCAATAACTTTTCATTTGATTTGAAAATGATCATATTTTATGAGATAAATTAGAAAAAAAAAAAACTTTACTTTTGAATATGTATAAGCCATATTCTAATTCCGCACAATAAAATCACTCTTTCAAACTTTGATAAAATATATATTTCTTATACTATTGTAATATTTATACAATAGAAAACTTTAAAATATTCAAAAGAATCCTTTTTATGATAATCTCTTTCTTTCTTTATAAAAAGAAATGTATAGAAAATATTCAAATTCATTTCATTTTATTTGTATTGTATATTTAAAGTAATAAAAATTAGCTTTATCTAAAGAGAAAAAAATTTCTCAAATTTAGATTGTATATCATAGAAATAAAGAGAGGATCTTAGTCAGAATATTTTTTCGGAAGGGGAAATGGAATGATCAGAGAGATGATCCCCTTCTCCAAAATGAATTATTTCAAAGAAAAGAAAATAATTTTTATAATTTCTAACAGTATTTAAAATTTTAACACCATATTTTATACTATCAAACGAGCAATCCACGTTTGTTTATAAGTAAGCATATCAGTCTTGTAAACGGCTCTAACGATTTTTTTCAAATTTTAAATATAGCCTATACAATTTTCGGTACGAATATGAAATTAGGCTAGGTCGTCATGTCTTTGGGAAAATTCGAATACTAGTACTTTACTAAGGTGACCACACGTCCCGATTTTGACGGGACAGACCCGCTTTTGGAGGATTGTCCAGCGAAGAAGTTTCGGTTTCGGTCAAGTTTTTTTTTTTCTTTTATTCAGGGTAAGGCCACAAAAAGAGTTTGAAAAGATTGGACGAGACTGGTATAGACCTACTAAAAGTCATTGAGTCATTTGTAAACTTCTGAGGATGACACACATAGTGTCGAAATGCGTATTAAGTCAATAAAATGAATTGAAACAAATAACCTTGGGTATAATTTATATTAACTATTTAAATATGTTTCAACTAGTGCCAACGGTCGCCAGTATCAATTTAATTTACTAAAAAAAAGGTCGAATAATTTTTCGGCTCCGGTTTCGGCCGATTTCATCCCATTTGTCTCAATGAAAATGTGGTCACTTTATACTTTACTGATGTACTCTTTTAGTTTTTCTCGAAATTTCTTATAACGATTTCTATCAAATTTTAAAAATTTTTTAGTTGCGGTATACAAAACAAATTAGGCTAGAACTCGTCTTTGGGAAATTTTGAGTACTAGTACTTTACTGATGTACTTTTTTAGTTTTTTACAGTTTTCTCAAAAAAAAAAAGAGTTCCAGCTTGGTTAACCCGGAACGTTCTCTTATAGACTATTTATAATTTTTCGGGATTTCGTGCGGAGGGGAGAGATTGGACCCCATAACCCCTCCGCTGGCTATGGGCCTGCTTGCAGAAATGTAACTCACATTTACTGTAAATTAGATTCTCTGCATATTTACTGTATTTACATTAACGGGAGTTGATATAATTTAAATAAATCATAATGGGAAGAGAACCTTAGATCGGGCATACTAGAGGCTAAGAAAAAAATAATAATTTCATTTTAAACAGAATTATATTCCCATCAAAAGCTATATTTCAATATTTAATTTATAATTAACCAATCAATATTTGATTTATAAAATAAATATTAGTAAATTGTTGAAATAACCTCCAATGAACAAGCAAAAACTTTTTTAGAGATGATTATATTTGGAAAATTATATATGTTTATATTTAGGAAGAAAGTTAACTGTTAATTTGAAAATATCAGTGGCTTTAATCTAGTATGATAGATTAACTCTAGGGATCTAACGTTGGGGGTTTTATTCTAATATAATATATAAACTCAAACATTAAGGATCTAAAAGGTTAAAGCTCGAAGACAAATAACTAACTAACAAACAGCAAACAAACAACATAAACGTAATCAGTAGATAGTAGGCCTTACCTAAATGAACTTTCAAAATTAATTTTTTTATAATTATTTTAGTATTCATTCACTTTTCTAATTCGAATTCTTCACTGTTCGAGCTAGGCCGATTGAGTTTGAATGTCTCCCTTTGTAAAGACAATCCTTGTTCCTGTTCCCTTCCCTTTGCGAATTCAGGGTGAAAGAATTTGATCAGATTGCAATCTTATCGAGAAATGGCTTTATCAACGCACGCTTAACCAAGCGTTGAGAGTAATTTTCATTCAATTATTTCGTTCGAGTTTGCCTGATCGCATTACCGAACCAAAAGTCACAATTTCTATTTCTCTTTCCTAACATTCCCTCTCTCTCTCTTTTTGTCTTAAAACATTAAGGGACTTGAATAGGGATTTGAAAACCGTATATTCTGTAAATTAACTCGATTAGAACGAATAATGGATCAAACAATCCTGTAATTTTAGAAAATGGAAAGGAATGTTAACAATCCATTCTACTTTAAATTTCAATATTTCCAAAGCTGGTAAATCCGATAAGATAAGGATTACCCTAGTATAGCTATAATGTGACAACCTCAATATTGTTGAATCTAATTAAAATAATAAAATAATCTATATATAATAATAACGGTGTCCGTCCGTCTGTCACGATCTGTTTGACCAACTTCCCGTTTGAATTTTGAAACGAAATTTTGCACTCTTATAAAGGACGTTATGGAGAGTCCAGGAAAAATACTCGGATCCCGAAATTCCTATAACTTTTTGAGTTATTAATTCCTAAATTTACGATTTCTCCCAGAGGAAATGTATAGAGAAATATCTGTGTATTCTTTGCATTTATATATTCTATGAATGTAAACAAATCCTCAAGAAGGCACTGGATTGGAATAGGTAGTAATAATTTTCTTTTCGCCCTCGGGACTTGGTGTAGGGGTTAGCGTGCTAACCTCGTATACCAAAAGTCGCGGGTTCGGACCTATTTGGATACTAAATGGCTTAAATAAGAATGCCTGGACCCCATAAATGTATATTAATCAATAACGGATATCGTAAATGTCTTATATGGCCTTAGTTGCCGAAAAGACATTGTGAATGTGTGGGTGAATGAGAAAAAAGTGTGTTTAAAAAAAAAAAATATTTTCATAATTAAGAAAAAGGCGAGGGTCCGCCGGAAGGGAGTCCAGGGGGCGGAGCGGCTAGCATTTATTAATAGTATAAAAAGTATTATTAATAATTGTCAGCGAAAGTAAGGCCAATCGAATTTCCCCTTATATTTGATATTTTACTTAGGATTATCTGACAGAAAATCAAGGACAATTAAATTAGTAGACTAAAATAAATAAAATGAGTTGCGTAAACAACGAGCCGACTTTTTTTTCCTTTGTTATGAAAATATTTTCACATAAGAAACAATAGAGAGCAAACAAACAAAAAAAGTTTGTTCAAAAATTAAGTTTAATAATACTTCACAAGAGACAAAGATTTTATAAAGTACCGAGAATATAATAATAAATTTTATAAGAATGTAAATATCTGGCTGGCATTTTTTTTTTTTTTTTTTTTTTTTTAGTACAAATTCAGACTACGTTTATTTACACTTTACTTTTGTTTGCTTAGATTCAAGTTAAAACTGTCAGTTAAGGTGAATTTTAAATTGAATTTTTCTCTTTAAAATTTTTTCTTGCCAGCTATTTTCATAAATTCAATTAAAATTTGGAGAAAAGATAAAAAATAAACTCAAAAATCATTAGGTATAAAAATCTCTTATGGATCTTGTAACTAATAGTATGGCAAATTTTCAAGGCATTAACTTTTCATCCCTCATTTATTTTTCTTTCATTCTATATTAATATATAAGCATTTTTTTAATAAAACTTTTGTCTTTGAGAGAGCTCGAGCCTTTGTAGCTCAGGGGAAAACAGAAAAATGTAGATTAAAAAAAAAAAAACTTAATGAAAATTTGTCTTTGAGAGAACCCGGGCCCTCGTGGCTAAGGTACCTATCCGAGATTTTAAAAATATTTTTGTGTATTGGAATGGGAGATTTTTAACAATGAGTTCGGACCCCCCCCCTCCCGAAATAATTCTATATACGCCCCTGTTTTGAACTGATGACCAGGCGTGGTGCCAATAGAAATATTTATTAAATTAAATGATCTGGTGGTTCATCAAAGCTGCTGTTTTAATCTCGGAAATTCCTTAATCTTTTTGAATTTTAACTATTTTCTTTGGTCGGATCCCATTAATCCTATGTTCACATGATCTTAAGATATACATTGATAATACTTTTCCAGAACCACTTTTAATCCGCCATTTATAATAAATATTGTTCAATTGCAAAAATAAATTTGTGAATTTTATCATTATCAAAAAGATATGACAAGTAATTAGTTAGATTGTAAAAAGAAACATAAGACACACCTTATTATGAATAATGGAACAGGCCTTGCCGATTTAATCACTAGGCAAACTAGGGACGCGAAGTTTTAGACGAAGCGAAATTAGACCTGGAATAAAAAGTTAAGTTTGCAAATTCCCATTATTATTTCAGGAAATTTATGTTCGAATATGCAATAATTAATGTAGGGATAACATATTGATATTTTCCTAAGAAATATTATTTCAAGAATATGAATTAGTTGTCAAATGTGTTGACTGCTTTATTATTATTAAGACCAGATGTTTTATATTGTTCAGTAATTTATAGAGTGTGATAATTTTCTAACTTAATAATAGATAAATAATGTTTTATTAATTTCTCACTTTACTAATTTATTCCTGAATATAAAAAGTAATAGATATTAAAATATGAATTGTGAGGTTCTTAAATAAATCGGATATATCAGTAAGTCACACATCTCTCTAGCTTACAAGTAGGGTTTGAAAAAAACCGGAAAATTTTGAAAACCGGTTTTTCGGTTTTTCACAAAGCGGAAAACCGGTAAACCGGTTTTAAACCGGTTTTTTTTTTCAAATGTAAATCAAGGAAAAAAAATAAAAAAATACTCAAAGCAAAATTTTATAGAATTATTTTTTAATAACCGCGCCCTTGCCTGCCACTCCAAATGGCTTAAATAAAATCATCGGACTGCCTGGGATCCGAGCCCAAAAAAAAATTATTATTACTACTATTCTGATCCAGTGCCTGCTTGAGGATTTGTTTACATTCATAGAATACAAAAAATACATTTCTCTATACATTTCCTATGGGAGAAATCGTAACTTTATGAATTAATAACTCAAAAAATTGTAGGAATTTCGGGACCCGAGTATTTTTCCTGGACTCTCCATAACGTCCTCTATAAGACTGCAAAATTTCGGTTTCAAAATTCCAACGGAAAGTTGGCCAAACAGAGCGAGACAGACGGGCGGATAGACCGACACTCCGCTATTATTATAAAGATCTATAGATTATTTAAGTACTAGAAAAAAGGAGAAAAAATATAAATAATCTATAATTATTTTTTTTATTTGTCCAAGGTCTTTTTCGGCATCTAAGGCCATTTAAACCCCATCTCTATTTATTTCAAATGATTGATAGCCAATTCAAATGAAATAAATTTTTCTCGCTTGGAACGGGAAGCGAACCCGAAACCCCAAGCTACTAGAAGCTATTGTAATATCTTCTCTCTGAGCCATGGATCACGGGCTAAATTTGAATACAAGTATTAATGAAGAAAAAATTAAAAAAAAAAAAACCGAATTCGGTTTTTCGGGAAAAACTCGGTTTCTCGGTTTTTGAAAATTAGCCAAAAAACCGGTATACCGGTTTCGGTTTCTCGGTTTTTTGAAAATTAGCCAAAAAACCGGTATACCGGTTTCGGTTTCCACCGGTGTCCAAACCCTACTTACAAGCTTACATCTGTGGACTATCCGAACTACGATTGGCATCCCACATATCTATATTTCTATCTCTCATAACAACCATCAGTCGGTCTCCAGTCGATTGTATTTGAATTTTAAATTCCTGGAGAAAGCATGGAAGAAGAAGAAGAAAATAGATATGAGAGTTGTATCACTTTCGACGGGAAGTTGGTCAAACAGAATACATAAATGTTTCCACATACATTTGAGAGAAATCGTAAGTTAAACAATTAATATATCAAAAAGTTACATGAATTTCGGAACGAAAATAATCCCTCCTCTTTGAGGATATAAAATTTTATATCGATATTCTAACGGGAAGTTACCCAAGCAGACCGTGACAGACAGATCAACTTTATTTTGAATAAAAAATAAAAAAAAAACCCCCAAAAAAATATATACCTAAAAGTAATTCAAAAAAAAATAAAAAAAATTTGGGGGGGGTGGGGGGGGGGGGGGGGGGGGGAGAAAGAAGGTTTTTTTTTTTTTAAAAAAAAAAAAAAATTCATTTTTTAATAAACAGCTGCTGGAAAATTTTAGATCATAACTGGTCCGAAGCGCCTTGTTCTTGACCTTCTCATAAATATACAATTGAAGGAATATTAAATAATTCCTGTGGAATTTGTATCTCTTAATTTTTTTTTTTTTGGATGCATAAGGTCCAAAGACCTTTGATGACTTATGTCACATGCAAAACATAAGAGTAGGAGTGAGAGGACATGTAAGAAAGTGCTTGTTGAGTTTAGATTTGAAGGTAAATAGAGGCAGAAAGCTTGCTCCAATCGCGGGAAGTCATGGGGACAAAGAAAGACTGGAATTGACAAGTTTTACTAGTCGTAATCTTTATTGTAAATGGATTTGGGATGATGTCTCTCTTATCTCGATCAATATGCCGCCATATTGAATTTTAGTCCTATAATGAAATGAGTTTTAAGTATGTATTTTAAGCCATTATTTTTGAAGTTATCCAATTTTGATGTTTGGCTACCTAACAAATCGTCTTTAATAAAAAAATAAATAATAGGCAGAAAAATCTTTCTCTAAAGTATTTTAACAAGAACATCATTAGAATAAGATTAGGATATTTATCATAAGCTTGCCTAAAGGCTTTGCAAAAAGTTGATAATAATGTATCAATCCTATTTTTATATAAAAAACATTTTCCAAAAATAAAATCTAAGAGAGCCTCCTATATGTAAATTAAATAAATTCAGTTTAATAATAACGCTTCAAAATTTCAGATTTCATATTTCAAGTCACATTATACCTTTTATGCCTAAAGCCACAAAGTAAAACATTTTAGATATACGACACAAGATAAAAGCTGAACTCGGGGCATTGTCTCTTACCCCCTTTAGGATTTATTTCACCCCAACCCCTTCTTTTAGGTTATCATTTGATGACCGTCAAGCTAACGAGGGTACCAACTTTCAAAACAAAAACACCCAGGATTTATTAAGATATCATCTTTCTTTTCTTTTTTGATAATATTATTTTCAACACTTTTAAACAGCAATCTAATTTAAGCATCCATAATATTTATTATGAGCTAACGAAAAAAAAAAAGAATTCAAATATCCGTTTACATCGCTTTAAAGACTTTTATTTATTGCTATTTATAAACTCTCCTTGTTAATGCAGTTAAATTTTATCTTTTCTTATTTAACTTACAAACTTTTTTTTTTTTTTTGAATAAAAATTGAAATAGGCCTATGTGATGTTAAATTCAGCATATTATGAAAAGTGAATTCTTCCAACAACTTTTATATGTTTGTATATATGTAGCCTATATACATAATTTTCATTGCAAATAAAAATAATGGTTTGCTTTATGGGTTGTGGATTTTTTTATTATTAACATTTCTATTTTTTCCTATCAAACAATAAATATTAAAATAACTACAAAAATCATGGTTTGTGAGATTTTTATTATTATTGAATTTTTTTTATGGATAATGTATGAATCTCAAATTTAGAGAGTATCGACAGAAAAGTGATGGATATCTAATTATAATTCATTATATATCGTATAAAAGGGTAAAGATCATCATCATCAATTTTCTCACTTCAAATACTTAGCTGATGTGATTTTACACACACATGAGTATGTTTAATCGATATGCACTAAGTGCATATAATGAATCAAATTTCTTGAAACGTAGAAGGTGGTTACATAACTGAAAAGAGACGGGAGAAGGCTCAGAAATATTATACTTCTCCTCAACCCAATTTTTATTTTTTTATACTCGAGAAATTTCATGTGAAACCAAATGACCAGAAAATCTCTGGTATGTCTGATATTGACATAAGAAATTTAATTATGAAAATGCAAATTATAAGCTGAGTCTTTAGACGCGCAAAGAACAGAACTTCAAAGGCAGAATGATGTCTTAGAAAGACAATTCTTGTAATATGGTGTTCTTTTGTTTATAAAGTATTTAAGGTAGGCTATCTAATTAATTTTTCTAAATCTAGATCGCCATAGATAGAGGAAGATGCAGAGGAGACGGAAAAAAAATCGAAGACAATTTTCTTTCCTTGTGGATATTTTGAGTATTATTTTGCACCCGAGTAAAAATGATTAAAAATATTCGAGGGATTCACACGCCCGCAGCTAGCCTGCATAGTGAACCTTAGAGGTTATATATTATATATTCCCCCGCATCAGGGACATACAGGAATTCACACGCCCGCACCAGGGACACACACACAGTAGATCGTAAGCGACCAGAAGAAAATGTGTGTCCCTGGTGCGGGCGTGTATATCCGTGTGTGTCTCTAATGGTTCTCTATGCAGACTAACTGCGGGCGTGTGGATCCCTCGACCATTTTTACTCGGGCAATTAAAGAAAAAGTTATTTTTATATTAAATAAATGATTATAAGCCTGTGCCCTAGGATAAGGGTAGTCCACTTGCAGCGAAAGCGTGGAGGTCCTGGTTCGACTCCAGGGGGTGTAATTTTGTCCAATCTTAAGCACAAACATATCTCGCAAACTTGCTTTCTTCAACGATAAGACTGGCTAATGAACAGTCTATTTGAGCATTGCAATGCATTGGTTGAAAAAATTCCATCCTTTTCATAGAGGCTCTACTTGTTAGTTAATAAATAAATGATGTCAACCTATGAGTTCAAAAGCTCTAGAAAGATAGAGGATAAGCGTTGATGATGGAGGGTCTTGACGCTCATCTCTTTACGCTAACACAAATGCATCCTTTCACACAGAGTTTCCCAATAGAGTAAGTAGATCGTAGCTATGTCCAACCTACAATTTTTACTGGGCTAATAAAATTCTACGAATGGGAAATTTTCAGATTTTTTTAAGACCATTTTTTAGCTGTCATTTAGACCCCAAGCCTATTTTTATAAATTAATTAGTAGATAATATAATTTTATCGTTAGCACAAGAAATTATATCTTATCCTCTGCTCTATGGCTAAAATTGATTCAATGAGTAAATTTAAATTCAATAATAACAATAGTTGGAAGGGACATAAAGGTTTCCTCTCAATGATGCATTCTCCCTAAGGAGTAGGCTACGCCTCGGTTCTGAAGGAGTTTCTCCTCAAAATAAGACATCTTCCCCAACCTTGCATCCTCCTAGCATAGAAGAGTTTAAATAAATGTAACCGAATGGACTAGAAATCAGGATTGGTTCATTAGCTAGAAATGAACGCAGGAGGGGGAGTTGAAGTTAGGGGGGTCAGGCGAAGGCTACGGTCTAAGGGCAGTTGGGTTTGAGGTGTGTGCCTTCGCGCACGAAAGCACCTCGAGGAAATAAAGGGGAACAGGTAGGAATTTCAAATAAAAAAAAAAACAATAGTTGAGATTCCCTTGTTTTCTGAGATTTTTTTGAATTGGTAGAGAATTTTTCGGGGGGGGGGGGGGTAGTTTTAGGCTATCATTAATTCAGATCAAAAGCAGGAAAGCTCTCTTTTATTAAGAGGAAACTGTATTTATGAATATATGCATTCTAAAGTGGTAAAAAACTTGAAAGCTTCGGCGGAAGATTCTCAGAAGAATGTAGGTTTAATAAAATTAACAACTTAAATAGTTTTGCCTGTACTCTTTTAATGGAGACTGTACATATTAATGCACAGTAAATATCCAATTTATTTAATTTTTCTTAGGTTTTTTAATTTCGCGAGTATCAGTGATAATTTGAGCATTCAATCAGTAGAAATAGTTGACAAGTTAGTATATAAGTATTATTATGAAAATTTCTAAAGCCATTTGTTAGGCCTCTAATAATCAAGGAGGTGTCTCTGGAGTGTTGAAGTGTCAACGATCCAAAAAGATTCTTATTAGTTGGCTTATCTCATTCAGCAATAGAAGCTCTAATGGACGTCATGTATATAAATAAAATATAAACTGTCTGTCTGTATTTATGCTCTGCCGTCACGCGAAAACTACAATCACGTTTATCAGTCCATTTTACCATTTCTCTGCCAGAGTCATTAGACTTATATTGTTCATTTATAAAGGGGATGTTTGTTTTATTTATTTTTTTTTTTCACTTTTTTAGACCACACCCTATAATGTTAAATATACATTTAGAAAAGAGGATTAATTATGATTTATGATTGTGATCAAGTACATCAGGCCCCACTGACAATTAACAGAGATTTAAAAAATCAAAGTAGCGAGTTTGATCTAGAATCCAAATTATTACAGTATACCTAGTATAGTGCTTTGCAGTTTCTCAATCGAAACATCAATATTTTTATCAATTTTGCTGGTTGAAACGCTCACAATAACACCTGGTGAAATTTTCTAAAAAAATATAAATTTTTTGATACATTATACTATATTAATTAATAAATAAATGAACATCATTTATATATATTATAATATATATAATTTATTTTTTTATTAGTGACACAAACCAAAAAGATCTCTGTATCTTTTTTTTTAATTAATTAAATTTATATTCAAATTTTCATTGGTTGAAAAAAAAAAATAATTATAAAATTCAAAGACAGAGACCACATCAAAAGAATTGTAAATTAAAACTCATTAAGTTGCAAATTCCATAATAGTTAGTTCTCTCTTAAAAAAGAACTATTCGTATTAATATTACTTTCCAAGAGTTTCCTTTTGAATTTTCAATTGGAACAAATTTCATTCTAAACTAATTATCAAAATAATTAATAATAATTTATGCAAAATGAAACATTTTAAAATTCCCATTCCCTCCATCTTTCGTTTTGGACCTGCACAATGCAGATTACCAGCATTTGTTAAATATTTATGAATAATAATTAAATTTTATTATACCGCATAAATGTATAAGTTATCTCAAAAAATTAAAATATTATGTTGTAATATATTATGAAATTAAAAATGAATTTTATATATTAAATTTTGGATATATAGGAATACATATGGATATTATAATAAAGTTTATAGGTGTTTAAATTATATTTGAACAAAATGTGAGGCTAATGAAAATGTTCTCTTAATTACATGAATTTTCGAAGAATTTATTTCTCTACTTCTTATTAACGTTTTTTTTTATTTTAATATGAAAATGCAACTATTATTTTTTCAATCCGATTTATTAGATGCCACGAATTGATGTTCGCTGGAAAGGGGCCTACATCTTCAGGATGGATCTCAAGATTTTGACGTAGTGAAACTTAATCTGATATTCTTGCCCTGAAGACAGTGGCGTAGTGAGCTTATCTCGCGCCCGGGGCACAATACCTTTTTAGCGCCCCCCCCCTCCATTCGAAAACCATATAATATTATATGTAAAATATACAAAATTATTATGGGGGCGGTATAACTCGCCGAAAAAAAACTAGCCAAAAAGCAAGATCTCGCCGAAAAACCGAAAAGTTCCAAAATAAAATATTTTTTGTGTCGACATACGTATATATAGTTTCCGTCGATATATTATTAGAAGATGTAATGAAATTTATAAGCAGGGCTCGGGCCCTCGGGCTTGGCCTAGTGGGTAGAGTGCTGGCCTTATAAATCAAGGGTCAGGGGTTGGATTTGGATACCACATGGCTTAAATAAGAATGCCTGGACCCCCAATTGATATATTCATTAATAACGGATTTCGTAAAAGTCTTATATGGCCTGAGATGCCGAAAAGACAGTGTGAATGGGTGTGTGAGTGTGAGTGAGAAAAAAGTGTGAATGTTTTTTTTATAAAAAAAAATAGTAAAAAACCCTCAAATTATGCATTTAAAAAGTTGGAAATATGCATCAAAAATATTCTGTGTGTGTATGGGTTCAATTTTAAGTATGAAGGAATTGAGCTAGGAAGTTGAAATTTTATATTTATGTTAGGCACTCCCCTAGGGCGTGAAAATAAGCTTTTAAACAAAATCGGCCAAAAACTACTAATACTTTACTGATGTTAATTTTTCAGTTTTTTTTTCCGATTTTCTCAAAATTCGCTTCAACAATTTTGATTAAAATTCAAAAATCAATTATTTTTTAGATGTTCTTTAAAATGTATATTCTCGTTTTGCTTTTGAAATCTTATGAGGACCACTTTACTCTTGTACTTCATAGGAAAGATAGAAGCCAGGGTATCAAAATATAAATAGATATTTTCTCATACTTATAAATTTCATTACATCTTCTAATATATCGACGGAAACTATATATATATATATATAGATATACGTATACGTATGTCGAAACAAAAAAGCTGATGTGACAAGCACAGTACCTTTGGTAAGAAAAAGTTGTCTGCTGTGCAACATTCCCACAAGATTTTTTAAAATATTTTATTTTGGAATTTTTGGGATTTTTTTCGGCGATTTTTTTTTCGACGAGATTTTGCTTTCGGCTAGAAAATTTTCCAGAAATCAATTATAATAATAAAAATAAAAATTATCCAGCAATTTTTTGTTTTGCGGACCTTTTGGCGCCCCTTTGTGAGTGGCGCCCGGGGCATCATGACCCCCCTTGCCCCCCCCTCGCTACGCCACTGCCTGAAGATATTAGGTCTAACTACCGAGAAGGGAGGGGGAAGTATAATAATAGGGCAAAAAAAGAAAAAGTAACACTTGGCTACGTTCCCCCAAACAGTTTAAGGTGAGCGTCTCGGGGTGCTAATTTTGGGAGATTCCAGCAGTCACAATTTTGAAGCTATCGGCCTCAAATTTTTTTTAAGTTAAGCTATTTAAAATATCTACAGCTTAAAGAAGCCCTTTTTTTTGATTTTCGAAAAATAATATTTTTTTTTTTTAGATTAATCGAATTAAATAAAAGATATTTTTAATAAATCCGCTCTATATCTTATAGATAATTAAATTAGTAATCATTGTGTTAAAAATAATTAATTTTTTACCCTTAATTAGTTAGCTGGAATCTTTTAAATGAAATGAAATAAATCCCTTGTATCCATATGAGCAAAAAGAGGAATTGTGAATAATAAATTTAAAATTAAGTAAAAGAAATAGAAAAAAAAATGTGAAAGTGAAATAAAGTTAAGAAAATTATTTAAAAATGTATTTAATTGCCTTTGGTATCTTAGAACTTTATAGGTTCCGTCCAGATTGATAATCTAAAACCTAAGGGGAGTGGGTTCGGACTTCAGGTAGTTCGATGAATTAATTTATATCATTTGGATTCCAA
>JAKCPI010013304.1:0-10739 GCA_023213315.1 Euborellia annulipes | reverse complement strand
TTTATTTATTTTTTGCTAATCCTCAAGCACGTTTCCAATCTTTTGAATTCCTGAAAAAATAAAATAGCCAGTATGTCATGTCATATGTTTAATATATTCTAATGAATTTTTCAAGAATTTGCTCAGGGGCCCACATGTCGTGGGTACGTGGATGGCGACCACGAGCTGCCCGAGCTGGGACATGCAGTCCTTCAGTTCTTTAAATGTCTGTCTCTTCCTTCCTCTTTCAACAGGCGTCAGACCGTGCGACGGGCCGGCCTGTCCTATTTCTTCCGGTCGTAAAAATGTATGATAGGTTTGGAGGGAAAGAGTGAGGTCCGCCGACCCCGCATCGCTGGACAAGGCGAGAAGAGAAAAGAAGAAGAAGAAGAATTAATTTTTCAAGAATAAATTTCTTTCCATTTATGATATTGGATCCAGAACAGGAGACAGGGTCTTAATTATTTCCAAAAGTTCTACGTGATTCTAATAAATATTGGGAGATCATTTTTACTGCTCCCTGCGGACCGATTCACTTATTTTAATATCTTCTTATAGACACGAATTTGCGTAAATACTGTATATATAAAAATTAATTTTTTCTCGATCATATGTTCCCCTTGCCATTATATTTATATACAGTAATAGTGCTGGAAAGTAATATGAAAATTAAAAGATCCATATTTATTTTGAAAACAAATAAATATTCATTTTGTATAAGGACAACCTGTTTTTTCTTCTTTAGATATTTATTACTCATTAGATAGTAATTATTCATAAAACAAATATTTATCTCTCTATAAACATGAAGACATGTGTCGCCCTAGGTCTCTCGCTTCTTGTCCTTGGACAGATGAGTCCCTCGATCTTGCTCGGATTCAAAGAAAGCATCGGCATATCCATAAATCAAGATGGCTGGGAGAGTCATTGAGAGCCCTTATGAAACTTCTGTTGATGGCTGCTTAATGAATGCGCTGAGCTTAATTGTGTCTTCTATCACACACGGATATGCTCATCTTGACAGCCATCTATCAAACATACAGCCATACTAAGAATGCCATTTTTTTTTAGAAAGCCCATTAAATATAGAATATTAAAAATCATTATGCTCTCTTGAGTAATGATATTTATTTTTTAATAGGATGTTTTTTTTTTTTTTAAAGATAAGTTTATACTGTAGTGAGACCCAGTTTAACGCAGGGGATCGCTCGATCATTTTTAATCATTTTTACAAGATCTAAATGCCCTTTTGATGAAACAGGTCAAGTTTATTCGTTTAATTCATTGATTTATTAAAAAAAAAAGGTTTTCAAATTTCATAATTTTCTCTTAAAACCCGGTTTTAGAAAATCGACAAACCCTAGTATTAATTCATTACTGAAAATATTTAAATGGGATTCAAATATAAATACAGAAAATATTGTATATTTTTTGTTATTGCAAAACTGAGTGGCTCCTAAGTCAATAACAAAGGATAATAAAAAAAATATACAAATTACGCAAAAGACAAAATGTTGTATGGAGTATTAAAGTCAAGCCCGTGGAAACGACCGTAGGATAAAAATGCTTGATCCAAAAGGAAATCAATAGGGTCTAGGTCTATTCATATGATTCTTTATGTCAGAACTTTCTATTTTAATTAGAAAAGTACTTTAAAAGCTTTTAACAGTTATAAAGAATTTATTTTCATTCTTAAATTTCAAATAAGATTATTTTTTTATAGTCGATACTTCAATAGTAATTTTAAGGTGCGCGTCTCGGGGTGCTAATTTTGGGAGTTTCCAGCGGCCACAATTTTAAAGCTATCG
The DNA here is from genome assembly GCA_023213315.1 of Euborellia annulipes. Classification (NCBI taxonomy): domain Eukaryota; kingdom Metazoa; phylum Arthropoda; class Insecta; order Dermaptera; family Anisolabididae; genus Euborellia; species Euborellia annulipes. The sequence continues at coordinate 8,952 of JAKCPI010013304.1, read as the reverse complement.
ACCTCAAATTTTTTTTTTTTAAATTAAAGCTATTTAAAATATCTACAACTTATAGAAGCCCTTTTTTTGATTTTCGAAAAAATAATTTTTTTTTTTAGATTAATCGCATGAAATAAAAGATATTTTTAAAAAATTCTCTCTATATCTTGTAAATAATTTAATTCGTAATCATTGTGTTAAAAAATAATTAAATTTTTACCCTTAATTAATTAGCTGGAATCTTTAAAATGAATAAATCCCTTGTCTCCCTATGGGAAAAACTAACGCCATCTTTTGCTGCCTCGAGTAACTCGGTAGTGAATGCTCTTCTAACGACTTTTCGAGACGCGCACCTTTAAATAAAATTGATTTATAAAAATTTTCATTCTTCTATTTGCCAGCGAAATAATTATCTGGTAATCGGAATAAATTAAGCAACATTTAAATATTTAACTGTACTTGTAACAAATTTAACTACCAATTACCTTAACTAAAATAATTTGTTGAAAATATTAAATGAGCAATTAAAAAAAAAAAAAAATAGATACTGTATTATTTGACGAATTTCAAAATGAGAGGTACGTAAAAAAAATTTCGATTTTTTAAATTACTTTTTACTATATTTAAAAGAAACAATTAGTATCTATTAAATGAGATTAGATTATATCAAATAAAATAATTAGTTTTAGATATTGATCAAAGTGAGATATATGATAATTATATCGGAAATTATAGGTCCTGTGTTATATATATAAACCAAATTCTAATTGAACTATAAAACTTGCGAAATTTTCCTTTACAGATTGAAATTATAACATAGCAAAAAATAATAGTCACGATTTAGTCTTAATTATTTTAGATAAATAAAGTCTATATTTAGACTAAATCATGAATTAGCCATTAATTTTGATTTTGAATTACCGGTTAAAAATTTAAAATTGTGAATCTTGATTTATTTTTGATGATTATCTTATAGGAAAATAAATAAATAAATTCTCTAAGAATAGATTAGATTAATTTTTTTAAAGTACATCCGATTAAATATTTTTTTTCGAAGGTATGCCAGTGCATAGGTTTTATTATAAACATGGGTAAGAACATGCTAAGGAATAAAGAATTAAAAGAATTTTTGCCCGGCATAAAAAGAAAGAAATATTCTCTCTAATGAGCTCGAAACCTCTAGTCTGTCTGGATGTCTTAATGACTTAATTGCGCACATGTCGATGGCCGATAACGTGGCCGACAAGTTACCCGATGACTCGAATTAATAAGAACTTTTATTTACCCGATCAGAAACAGTCTATCGATCATAGGGTGTCAAAAAACATGGTCCGAACAACACTATAGCCGGCACTTTTTTATAAAGACAGCTCTCGAGTTTAAAATTATCTTGAGACAAATAATAATTCTATAAAATATATATAGCTATATGACAAGAACATTGTCAAATGACTAAAATTTTGTCGAATTAATAAAATGAAGAAAATTGAAAGGCGAAAAAATTGCATTAAGAATAATTTTCGGAAGATATTTTTTATTAGTGTTATAATCAGGGCTCGGGTGGCAGAAAAAAAATGCCGAGACGGAGAGAATTTAAGGGGGGTTCAGGAGCGACGTCTAAACGCACTTTAAAAAAACTAGACTATTATAATTATTTCAATGCGGTTTTTTTTTAATGAATTAAATTCATAAGAGATTATTGGGACAGCGAGATACAAAAAAACAATCAATACCAATAATCTTTAATTTTTTTTAAATTTAAAAATGAATTTATTGTTATTATTAATCACATATTAATTAAGAAATTTTTAAAATAAGCTTAGATGATTTATTTAAAAAATCAAATGTCAAATTAGTTCAGCATTCTTCTAATAGGTGGCAGGCTAGTCTAACAGCCGATATAGTATTAGCCTATATCTGGCCTATATTTATATATTTTTATGCTTTTATAAAAAATACATAATATATAATAACATTTAAAAGTATTTATTGTTAAAAGATCAATGAAAATCAACCAAATGCATTAAATATTATTAGCTACCATTCGGACATCTCTTGGCAAATTTTTGAATTACTTGATACTTTTTATGACACACAACGCCCTGTTATCTGGAAGAACATGCGTAACACCTTCGCTCCTATTCCGCCTTAAGAGAGTTTTATTATTTCGGTGTATAAAATATACTACGGTATATTTTATGAATATTTTTATTTTATGCCGACACCCCCCACACTCTGGTTATAATGAAGGAATAATAATGAATAATAACACTACCCAGACAGCCTGGAATCTTGCATTAATATTGCAGGAATCTTACATTGCAATATTTAACCTTGCAGGGAATATTGCAGGAACAATACAGCAACATTGTTGCAATATTCCTATGTCCGCCTCTTTGTAACTTGCAGGAATATTGTGGCAATACTGAATGGAATATTGTTGCAATATTACAAAAATATTGCAAGTATTGCAGCAATATTACGGGAATATTCCGGCAATATTGCATGGAATATTGTGGAAATATTGCATGGAATATTGTGGAAATATTGCATGGAATATTGTGGCAATATTGCATGGAATATTGTGGCAATATTGCAGGGTAAAAAAAAACTTGTTCATAGAGGGATTTGAACACGAGTTTTTTGCATTTCCAATATTTCCAATGTCTTGATTCCAATATTCGACTCCTTTACTGCCTCGGACGTTTTGCTATATGAAATTTCAACACTTTTAAGCTACTTAATTCGTATGTAGTACTATTAAATTTTTTTTTAAACAAAAAGTCACTTATAAATTGTAAAAAAATAATAATTTTTAATATTTATATTTAATAGGAACCGACCGAATATTCAAATATTCCCTACTAGACCAGGCGCTGGAGGTAGTTGAGTATGCAAAATTTGAGGACCGAATTCTGACAATGGATTTGGGCTAAGAATAGCTCCCAGAATAAGGATCCGGATCTTGCCGGGCCAATTTTTGGTCCAATTTTTTTTTACCCCCACCCCATAGGAAATCAATGGAGTGCATGCTAAGATGATGTGAAGATTTGCAATTATGGTCAAATTCGAGTACTTAAAACCTCAAACAATGAAAAAACTGTCTTGTCAGCAACTGAGGGGATCCTCTAGAGTCCCCTGAGAAGTACTATCTTGCCACCAGTTGTGGTGGTCCCCTCTAACCCCTTCATCTCTTTTCTCTCTCTTTGTTATAAATTTAAATATACGGCTTTAACACCATGCCAAATTGTGGGGAGCGGCAATTATGTTCATAATCCACTAGCTGGTATCCCAATCAATGAAAAATACTATCTTGCCGCCAGCTGCGGTGGTCCTCTCTAACCCCTTTACCTCTTTTCTCTCTCTTTGTTATAAATTTAAATATACGGCCTTAACAGCATGCCAAATTGTGGGGACCGGCAATTATGCTCATAATCCACTAGCTGGTATCCCAACCAATGAAAAATACTATCTTGCCGCCAACTGCACTGTTAAAAATTTTCGAGCCATATTCATACACATGTGTAGGAAGTCTGTTACACAAACTGTTTATGAATATTCATTTTGGGTATATGAGAAAGGTCATATACCAAAAATGAACTTTCATATTCGAGTGTGTGAAAAAATTCATTTTCGGGTATATGAATAAATTCATTTTTGGTATATGAAATTTAAATTACGGGTATATGAAAAAATTCATCTTCGGGTATATGAATAAATTCATTTTTGGTATATGAATTTTAAATTACGGGTTTATGAGAAATAATATACTTTTTTGTGAAAAATGAAAGTAGGAGAACTTTTAATTATAGTCCACATATTTGTATTAAATATTTATTAAAAATATATAAATACTGTACAAATATATATATTTTTAATAAATATTTAATACAAATATGTGGTCTATAATTAAAAATTCTCCTAATAATAATATTTCAAACCACAAAAGCTTTAATAAACAAAAATTAAAGTCCTTACGAGTTTATAGTTTTGAGGGAAAGTGAGTGGTCTAGGTGAAATAATAGTTTTTTTTATTTATTTTATTTTTTATTTGTTAAAAAAAAATTATATTATATTAAAATATACAATTTTACTAAATAATAAAACAAATTAAACTATTAAAATAATAAATTTGTATCAAAAAATAAATTTTTATACATTTCCAAGTAAATTTAACACAAATACAAATCATTTTAATTATTTAATACAAAAAATATGTCGATTTTCATCTTCTTTGAGAAGAAATAAAGAGTTACATTTTCATTGCAGTTTGGAGTTTATTCCCTGGCTGGAGTATAAACTAACCTCACCTGAAAAATGACAAACAATAATTTATTTGAAATTGAGAAAAAAAAAATTTCAATGAAAAAATTCAAATTCAATACTTACGATTTTGTTAGTAAAATGTTCCTATTTCAATATATTGATTAAATATTTATATTTCATTTTAAATAATAATACACTTTCAATTATCTATGCGTTAAATCAGCTACTTCAAAAACAGAATTTGGTGCCAACCTGGTGCCAACCTGGTGCCAACCTAACCAATTTCTTGTATATTTTAAAATTAATTATTTTGGTGAAATTGTTAATTTTAATTTTAATTTCTATAGCTATTTAGTTGAATTACTTTATAAAAATTATTTAATTAGTATGATTTAAATATATTTCATAAATATTTAAATAGTTTAGAGCGCGAATTTCAAACCCGAATTTAATAAATTTAGATTTGTGAAATAAATTTTAAAAGAATAATTTCAAGTTTCCTTAAAATAATTTTAAAATAATATTAATAAAAATTCCTTGAGGTAGTCGAGTTATTTGAGAAAGTTTAGACCAGGGATTCTCAACTTGTCGCGGTGCACTTTTAACGATTTCAAAATTTGGCGGCACACAAAGAAAAAGATCCAAGTTTAAAAGTTGGTAATTTGTTCATAAACTTTTATATTAATTTTATTTCACATCCTGGGTGTATTAAAATTAAACTACGAAAAGTATATGAAAAAAGAAGGAAAATTCATATTTTTTTTAAAGCGATACTTATTCATATACTTGTATATTAATTTTAGCTCATATCCTGGTCTATTAAAATTAAACCACCAAAGTTTATGAGATATGAATGAAAATTCATATTTTTTTTTACAGTGTGCGGTGGTCCCCTCTAACCCCTTCACCTCTTTTAACACTCTCTGTTATAAATTTAAATATACGGCTTTAACACCATGCCAAATTGTGGGGGCCGGCAATTATGTTCATAATCCACTAGCTGGTATCCCAATCAATGAAAAATACTATCTTGCCGCCAACTGCGGTGGTCCCCTTTAACCCCTTCACGTCTTTTATCTCTCTCTGTTATAAATTTAAATATACGGCCTTAACATCATGCCAAATTGTGGGGACCGGCAATTATGCTCATAATCCACTACCTGGTGCTCCAATCAATGAAAAATACTATCTTGCCACCAGTTGTGGTGGTCCCCTCTAACCTCTTCACCTCTTTTATCTCCCTTTATTATAAATACACCAGGTAGTAGATTATGAGCATAATTGCCGGTCCCCACAATTTGGCATGATGTTAAGGCCGTATATTTAAATTTAAATTTATAACAAAGAGAGAGAAAAGAGGTAAAGGGGTTAGAGAGGACCACCGCAGCTGGCGGCAAGATAGTATTTTTCATTGATTGTGATACCAGCTAGTGGATTATGAACATAATTGCCGGTCCCCACAATTTGGCATGATGTTAAAGCCGTATATTTAAATTTATAACAAAGAGAGAGATAAAAGAGGTGAAGGGGTTAGAGGGGACCACCGCAGTTGGCGGCAAGATAGTATTTTTCATTGGTTGGGATACCAGCTAGTGGATTATGAGCATAATTGCCGGTCCCCACAATTTGGCATGATGTTAAGGCCGTATATTTAAATTTATAACAAAGAGAGAGAAAAGAGGTAAAGGGGTTAGAGAGGACCACCGCAGCTGGCGGCAAGATAGTATTTTTCATTGATTGGGATACCAGCTAGTGGATTATGAACATAATTGCCGGTCCCCACAATTTGGCATGATGTTAAGGCCGTATATTTAAATTTATAACAAAGAGAGAGAAAAGAGATGAAGGGGTTAGAGGGGACCACCACAACTGGTGGCAAGATAGTACTTCTCAGGGGACTCTAGAGGATCCCCTCAGTTGCTGACAAGACAGTTTTTTCATTGTTTGAGGTTTTAAGTACTCGAATTTGACCATAATTGCAAATCTTCACATCATCTTAGCATGCACTCCATTGATTTCCTATGGAAAAAGGGGGTGGGGGTAAAAAAAAAATTGGACCAAAAATTGGCCCGGCAAGATCCGGATCCTTATTCTGGGAGCTATTCTTAGCCCAAATCCATTGTCAGAATTCGGTCCTCAAATTTTGCATACTCAACTACCTCCAGCGCCCGCTCTATACTGCCGGGAACTAAATACATGTCGACACAAAAAATCTGGTGTGACAAGCACAGTACACAACTTTCGATTACCGAAGGTAAGAGAAAGTTGTGTGCTGTGCGACAGTCACACCAGATTTTTAGATTAAAAATCAATTATTATTTAAATTCCCATTTATTTTTATTTTATTTGTGTCTTTAATTGCTTAGGAGAAAACATATATATCTCTCTCTCTCTCACTTGCAAACATTATCGCCTGTCTCTCCGCCTTCTCTCATAGGCCTAATGTTAATTTCCTATAGGGATTTGTATGTTAATTTCGATTCAAAAGGGGGTCCTCTTTGGAACTTTTTAGGCATTTAAAATTTTTTTTTTCCAATTCTTATGAAATTTTGTATTTATTTACGATTCTATATTGTGTATAAAATGTCCAAATATGAGATTAAAGTTTTGAAAAATAACCATAGTTTATTTCAAGCAGTCAACATTTAAAATCCAAGTTTGAAACTAAGGTGCTATGGGAAACTAAATATATCTCGACACAAAAAATCTGGTGTGACCAGCACGGTGCACAACTTTCTCTTACCGAAGGGTAAGAGAAAATTGTGTGCTGTGCGCCAGTCAAAACTAGTTGAAACTAAGGTGCTATGGGAAACTAAATATTAGGGTCCGACCGAAACAAGATTTTCAGCCGAAACCGAAACCGAAACCGAATATTCGGCCTCAACCTTAGTTTCGGCCGAAACCGTAACCGAAACCGAAACTTGTATTTCCTATAAAATTTTTTTTTCATTTTACCTTTTTTTTTTTTTTTGAATTTTTTTTCCCTCCCGTGAAAATCATTTTACCTTTTTTTTAGGGAGACTAAAATTTTTTTCTCCCTCAATAGGCCAGTCAATATCGACATTTAAATCGCAAAACGTAAAGTATTCCTGCATTTTTGGTATGTTATTTGGACCCCTTGGGGGGAGTGCGAAACCACATTTTGCAATTAAAAAAAAGTTGTGCTTCCCGCGTAGTACGAGAAAAACTGCGTAATTTTCGCACTTTTTTCAGTTTTTGCAGTTTAATTCAAAAACTATGGGCTTTTTGACATTTGTTGCTTATAGCATTTTTAAAGTATATTAAATTTGAAACAATTCAAGCCAACTTACAGCTCCGTATATCTAATAGTTTTTGAGATATGATAATTAAAAAATGTACAAGATTTTCACAAATGTTACAATTTTCAGTTTTGCTTATGTTTAAAGCCGAATATCGGCTTAACCGCTCAAGTTTAGAGAAAAGTTGTAATAAAGTGAGTTTTAGCACATTTAATTACCTTTCATTTAAGCGCAGTACGGGGTCAGTAACCCTTGTAGTTTTCTTGTAATCGTAAAAAAACAAAAATTGCAGTAATAGTCCAGTCAAATTTCACATTAAATTCGCAAACCCCCCAAGTAACGCTGCATTTTTGGTATGTTATTTTGACCCCTTAGGAGAGTGTGAAACCACATTTTGCAATCAAAAAAAAATTAGGTGTTGGCTGTGTCTTCTACACAGCCGGTGGCTTTTTAACGTGACAACGTCTTTTGCTTGACTTCAAAAAAATTTTTTTCTCTTACCTATATTGAAATATAAAGAGAGAAAGTATTGTTTTTGTTTTTTTTTTTTTACTAGTAGTTTGTTTTCATAAATAAACATGTTCAAACATTTTCATTGAAACAATATATGACAGGTGTGGCCAAACTTTTATCCATTAAGGGCGACATATGCTTAAAAAATGAGGTTTTTCGAGAAAAAAAACAATTTTGGAGTTAATTACTCGGGATTTTTTTATTTATTCTATTAGAGGTTATCTTTCTGCACCAAAAGACATCTCATTTAGTCTGATCTGATTAGCCGTTCAGAATCTACAGGAGTTTAAACTTTCAAATTAGAATTTACCGCAGCGCGGTAAAATAAAATGATAGGAAAAAAATAAATGGTGAATTCTTTAGCTGAAAACTCATTCTTTCTAACCGTATATTTCCCATAATTATACCTCTTAAGACAGAGGAGTTATTCAAGCCAATAAACTTTTTCGTGCATGCCCCTCTAACATGCCACTATAGACACATGATTTGTAAGACGTTGTCACGTCAAAAGTTGTGCCACCTGCGTAATACGAGAAAAATTTCAAAATTTTCGGACATTTTTCAGCTTTTGCAGTTTAATTAAAAAAAATATGGGCTTTTGACATTAGTTGTTATTATCATTTTTAAAGGGCATTAAATTTCAAACAATTGAAGTCAAACCACACCTTCGTAAGTTTAATAGTTTTTGAGATATGATACAATTTCATGTAGGGCTATTTAAAACTTGTATTATTGGAATTTTTGTTTTTTAAGTTTATAGGAGAACTATAAGAGCTAATGACCCCGTTTTGCTCTTAAATGAAAGGGAATTAAATGTGCTAAAACTCAATTTTTCACAACTTAATTTCTCTTAGCATGAGCCGTTATGTCGATATTTGGTTTTAAACATAAATAAAATTAAAAATTCTAAAATTTCTGTTGTGTTTTAAGCCCA
>JAKCPI010013303.1:0-15874 GCA_023213315.1 Euborellia annulipes | reverse complement strand
TTTTTGGAGGTATAGTTTTTTTTTTTTTTTTTTTAATAATCTCTATCTTAGTAAATTTGCATTTAGTTGTTTTTTTGACCCAAAAGTATTTACTCGTAGAAAATTCCAACTATTTTTTTGGCCTCTCTAATCACTGGGGTCCTGATGTTTTTTTATGAATTGTTTCGATACCGCGCAGCGCGTTTTATTAGTAAAAACATTTCATATATAAAATTATATACTGAAAAGTTAAATACGTATACAATTTTTTTATAATAAAAAAAGTGTAATAAAGAGCGGTAATTTACCTTTCGGAACTGACTTTTGAAACTCAAGTCGAGGAAATTTATTCAAAATATTAAAATATTATTTTATTTATTTTCTTTTTTTAAGGACAATTATATCCTTGATGGGATGAAAGTGAACGCGAATTACACTCCGCCAATTTGGCCAGGCAATTATTGGAGATTTAAAGCTAATATATATTTTGAAAAAAGTCTATTATTGTCACTTCAGATGGATTTCTCCATTGATCGATCGAAAATGTACCGAATGGGCTGATCAGAGAAATTTTGCATTTATCCTATTGATATCATACATTTGTCAATAATAGCATATGATTATTAAATAAAATGTTTTCTCCTCCATGGCAATTTCATTTCTACAGCGTACTCCTAATCAAAAAAATAAAATAAAATTTAATTTCATATCTTTTCTAATTCAAAAAGACTGAAATCATATCTGAAATTAAAAAATAATTAATTTGTTTGATACAATTTTTTTAAATACTATTCGTTATTATTTAGGCGGCATACAAAACTCTAAAGGTCCAACTTTGAAAGATAGTCAAAAGTATTTCTTGTAAGCAGCAAAGTTATCTTCTGATGAAATAGAAAACAAGATAGAAGATTGAGTCGAGAAATTATGCATTTGTTTTTTTTTTTTATGTAAAATTAAGGTTTTTTTAAATAAATAAAGAATTATAAACGTAGGCCTTTTTGGGTTTACATAGGCCTATTTAGTTTCCAGGATTACATTTGAATTCGGGCGTGTGCAAATCTGGCGGGACTGGTCGCACACACACAACTTGAGAAAGTTGTGTTTTCTGCTTGTCATATAAGATTTTTTGTGTCGACATATATTTAGTTCCCGACAGTACTGTACATTCGAATTTCAAGATAAAATTTTTAAGTATGGGAAAATATTTATATTTTGTTACCATGGCAACCATTTCTCCTATCTTTCCTATGAAGTGCAAAAGTAAAGTGGTCTTCAGAAAGGTTCAATGGCAAAATGAGAATATACATTTTAAAAAGAGCATCTAAAAAATAATTCATTTTTGAATTTTAATCAAAATCGTTATAGCGAATTTTGAGAAATTCGAAAAAAACTGAAAAAGTACAACAGTAAAGTACTAAAACCTTTTTTGGTCAATTTTGATTAAAAGCTTCGTGTCACGCCTCAGGGGTATCAATACTTTCTCTCTCTCTCTTATATATATATAGGGCCTAAGTAACATATATATGTATATATTATTACTTCATTACTCCCAAGGTCTGGTACTCCCTTGGTCCATGTACTATATGGGTATTTAATTTCAAATAGATTCATTGAAATTTGTGGATTTCTATAGAAAATATATAACATACATAGGGCCTTCATACATTTTTCCCATTTCATTTTTATACAGTAGGTTATACATATATAGCAAGGGCGGATCCAGAGGTGTTTCTCGGGGGAGGTAATCTGGTGTGACTCGTCGCACAGCACACTATTTTTTCTTAATTTCAGTAATTTAAAGGCGCATTCTGTACTTGTTTGCCAGAATATAAATACAAATCAAATTTTTAAGTATTAATTTTTAAAATTACCCCCCTTTACCCCCCCCCCCCTTGTGTCCGCCCTTGATATATAGTTAGATACAGTATGCCCTCGGGTCATGGCGTAGAGGTTAGCGTGCTAACCTCATATACCAATCGTCGCGGGTTCGGACCCCAGGCAGTCCGATGATTTTATTTAAGCCAATTGGATACCAAATGGCTTAAATAAGAATGCCTGGACCTCATATAGGTCTATGTATATTTATCAATAACGGATATCGTAAAAAGTCTTATATGGCCTGACAATGTGTGTGTGAGTGTGAATGAGAAAAAAAAAAGATACAGTATACATAGGTAAGAGAAAGTAAAAGGATCCACAAATCCAGATCCGCGATTCGTTTAATTTTTAGGCGTTTGGATGAATCAAAAGGATATAGGTCTACATATTTATTTAAAAATAAAATTTTTAAGAATTGTCAATCCTTTGAAAAGGATTACAAAAATCCAGGATTGATAATCTTTCGAAAAGAATTAGCGATCGATCCTAAATCCAGGGTTCAAAAATAATTTCGATCCAGATCTAAGATCCGCCCCAAAAAAAGATTTTGATCCAGATCCCAAAATCCTGGATCGGATCGTATTTAAATACAAATGGATCACAATCCTGCCCATCCCTGATCAACGGTAGGATGGGCTTTGTCGTCGAAGAAATCTGTGATCTCGATATGAGAGTTGGAAATAGTCAAGTGCGATGCGAAGTAGAGAATGTCAAATAGAAGTACAAATTTTTGGCAGATTCGAGATCCAACAAGTAGATATTTTCGGCAGCAAATTTTTTTTTTTTTTTTCAATATTTTTTTAAAATCAATTAATCAAAATAATTAATAGAAAAAGAAAGTGAAAAGCGTTCATTCTAAATTGATGTTGATTGATTTAAGAGAAAAGAAGAAAAAGAGAGAGAATAGAAACAATTTAAGAAAGAGAATAAGAAAAAGAGGGTAGAAACAATTGAGGATCTATTTAATTGAAGAAAGCATTCTATTAACAAGAGTTATTTGTTGTCTATTGATAGAAAAAAAAAAAAGGCTTCAATTCAATTATTTATTAAGAGACAGTGGAATATTAAAACATTTGATTAATAATAAATACAAAGTGTTTCTTTTCTATTAAAACACTTCGGGTAAAAAAATAAGAATTTTGTTTGATTTTTTAAAGAGGTCACAGCAGCTCATTGGGCTCCCCCCCCCCCACCAAAACCAAAAACAAACAACCAAAACCTTCAAAAAAATATTAATTCTATTATTTATTTTTTATATATATTAATTTTTTTTTTTTTTTATTTTTTTTTGTTTTTTTGTATTTTTTTTATTTTTATTTTTATTTGATTGTTTTTTTTTTTTTTTTTTTTTTTTTATTATATATATATTTTTAAAATTGTTGTTTTGTTTTTTTATATTCTTATTATTTATATTTTTTATTTTATATATATATTTATATTATATAAAAAAATTTTTTTAGAAAACAAGCCCCCTCCTGGAGGGGAGGAAGAAAAAAAAAAAAAAAAAAAGCTCATTTGGCTATTTCAATTCCGATTTTCTCAAAATTCACTTTAACGATTTTAATTCATCTGACCTCGCCTGATTCCAGCAATGCGAGGTTGGCGGACCTCACTTTTTCCCTCCAACCCTAACATGCGTTTTGGCGACCGGAAGAAATAGGACAGGCCGGCCCGCCGCACGGTCTGACGCCTGTTGAAAAGAGAAAGGAAGAGACAGACATTCAAAGAACTGAAGGACTGCCTGTCCCAGCTCGGGCAGCTCGTGGTCGCCACCCACGTACCCACAAGACGTGGGCCCCTGAGCAAACTTTAACGATTTTGATTAAAATTCATAAATCAATTATTTTTTAGTTCTTTAAAATGTATATTCACATTTTGACTTCAAAATTATTTGAAGCACACTTTTCTTTTGTACTTCATTGGAAAAATAAGAAAATGACCATGTTTATAAATCAACCCCACCATGGCCGAGAGTTGTTGACAAATGTCAATAAGGGGGGGGGGGGGGGGGACCACCGAACCAAAAAAACACACCAAAACAAATAAAAATATAAAAAAATAAACACAACAGCACCCAACATTTTTGCAGAGTAGGAAACAATAATTTAGCAAAAAAAAAAAAAAATTTCATAAAAAAAAATTTAATATAAAATAAATTTATAAAATATAAAAAATTTTCCGCAGAAAAATTTTTTTGTTACCCTCCCCCTGAAAAATTTTTATATATATACGCCCCTGATGTCAATAATGGTACTCTGATAGCCACGGGGCATGGGTTCGGATCCCAGGCAGTCGGGTGAATTTATTTAAATCATTTGATGAATGAGAAATGAAAATGCTGGAAATATTTTCAGGCCAAATTTTAATACCACTATACACGCGTTTCGGGGACTCAACACCTCCCTTCATCAGACTAATGTGGTTGAGGCGTTGAGTCCCCCGAAACGTCGACTGTATAGTGGTATTAAAATTTGGCCTGAAAATATTTCCAGCATTTTCATTTCTCATTCATCTATCTCGCTTTCCCAATCATCAATTAAATCATTTGGATACCAAATGGTATAAATAAAATGTCTGGACCCCCAGATACAAATATTTATTTAAATAATGAGTTTCGTATAGAATCTAAATGGCCTGATTTGCCGAAAAGACTAAAATAAAACAAAAGAAAATGTTTATAAATTTTACATCTTGAATATATCGGATGTAAACCCTATTTGCAGAAAATAAATATATGACAACACAAACAAATTTGATGTGATAAGCACAGAACACAACTTTCAATTACCGAAGAGAAAGTTCTGTGCCGCCAGTCACATAGATTTTTTTAAAGATAAGTGGTGCTTGTATATATTTCTTTTTTTAGCCTGAAAAATAATAAATTAATAGAGAGAAAATTTTTTTTTCAAATTCTTCCTTTAGAAAAATAAGGAAATCCGGCTTTAATAATAATTTTGCAATTTTAAAGAACGGAAATCATTATTTTCATAAACACTAATCTTATAATTTATATTTTCTGTTCATATAAATGATGAATCAAACAAAACAATCATTTTTTTCATATAGATCCGTCGGCCAATATGAATTATTTACAAATTTTATTGTATTCTCTATTTTTCATTCCTGGTGTTCGACTCGAAAGGCGTTTTAATTTTAAGACGGTACTTTTTAAATTTTTATTATTATTTACGTTTTTCTTTGCTTTCTTTTGATTCTCACGCCCTTAAAAAGCAAGACGAATTTTCAAGTTAGAGATGAGAGACTTCATCTCCATCTGATTCGGCAAGCAAGAATTAAATAACTAAAAGATTTTCAATAAAAAGCTTCAATGAGAGGTCGGATTTGTTGGTACTGTACTTTAGATTTGGCCGATGGATATTTCTTTAATTAATGCTCATCGATTCCATCTCTTCATTGCCTTATTTTAAAATTTCTCTGACTTGTTACTTTATAATAACTATTAAAATTTTTCAGGCACCAAGATATTTTGAAATAAAAATCGAAAAAGGTTTTTGCAAGTCCTATATGCCGAACATTGTCGAAGCCTTTTGCGAGCTTAAAGTTGATGACAATTTTGAAAAGTTGGTATTCCCAAATTTGACGTTAAAGGAACAGCTCGATCAAAGATTTGAGGTGAGTAGAGAGTGAGGAGCAATAAAGTTTCTCCCCCCACCCCCTTGCCAGGATTCTTCTAATGTGTTAATTTCATTGCTTTGCCAGCCGCCTAAGCCAAAGGTGGTGAGGTTAAACATTTAAGTGACTTAACTGAAGTTTATTTTATTATAAAAAATGGTAGGCCTAAGCCAAATTTAAATAATTATAATAATAATAATAATTATAATTATATTATTATTATTTATTATTATTATTATTATTTCCTCTTTTCTTTGAACCTTTTATTCTTCCATAGGTTTCCCCACTCCGACACCCTAGTCCCCTATTTTGCTTCTTTTCCAGTGCTGCTCTTCCAACAAGATAGTCACAGTCACTAACCGTTCGTGTTGCGAGTAGCCAACAACATTTTTTTTTTTTTTTTTTTTTTTTTTTTTTTTTTTTTTTTTTTTTCTTTTTTTTTTAGCAAACCAAACTAATTTGTTAACAAAGCAAATTTAGATATAAATATTATATTGGGAGAAATTCGAGTTTCTGAATATATAAAAAAATTATATGCTATGTAAGAAAAATATAATAACCTTCCCCCCCCCCCCTAGAATCCCCCTAATGGTCAGATGTTTACCAAAAGCTTTTCGGTTCTTGGCCTTTTTGAGAAAATCGAAAAAATACTGAAAAATTACATCAGTAAAGTACTACTAGTACTTTTTGACGGATTTTGATCAAAAGCATCGTGTCACGTCTTAGGGGGGTACCTAACTTAAATATAAAATTTCAACCTCCTAGTTCAATTCCTTCATGCTTAAAATTGAACACACAGACAGACCATGTCGCGAAAACCACTTTTTTTGGATTCAGGGGACTTCAAAACAAGGGCGGATCCAGGGTGTTTCTCGGGGGGGGGGGGTAATTTGGGTGACTCGTAGCACAGCACACTATTTTTCTTAATTTCAGTAATTTAAAGGCGCATTCTGTACTTGTTTGCCAGAATATAAATACAAATCAAATTTTTAAGTATTAATTTTTAAAATTTTACGTGAAAAATAAATTCTTTTGCAAAAAAAAGGTATTTTTTCAAATCTCGGGGGGTAATTACCCCTTTACCCCCCTTGTATCCGCCCTTGCTTCAAAACGTATATCCATCAAAATCTCGACATCGAATTTTTGACATGAGACTAAAACTTTCATATTAACATATACCTGGTATAGAGGTAAGAGAAAGTAAAAATTGAAATATTTGAAAGAATGAAATTTTATATTTTTAAAATTTTAAAATTGATTATCTGAAATTTAAATAAATTTATTTCTAATAAAAAATAAATGGTCATAATTCATGATGTGTTGGCGTAACTAGGGGGGTGCGGGGGGGCGCCACCTCCCTAGAAGGCTCGTGGCCCTCCCCCCTCCAGAAAGCTCCCTGCCCCAAGAAAATAAAGCCTGCTTATATTTTCAGGCGGAGCCTGAAATCTTTATGCGTATCAGAAATACATACCAAAAAATGATCATTGATTTTAAAAGAACGAAATTGTGTAATTTAATCGAGACAACATTTCCTGGAGATAACTTTATAAATATTTTCTTTAAAAATCGGAGAAAATGTCCAATATCTCTGGTAGGTATCAAGTTTACTTTTTTTTTAAAAGAATAATCCACCTTAGCAAATTTGCATTTAGGGAAAGGTTTTCGTAGAAAATTTAAACTATTTTTTCGGAGTCTCTAATCCCTGGGGTCCTGATTGAATGTTTTTATGAATTGTTTTGCGCAACGCGTTTATTTCTTTAAAACATTTTATAAACTCGTAATTTCCCTTTCTAAAAAAGCTTTTGTATCTCAAATCTAAGAAATTTTTTCCAATATATAATATAATAATAATAATTATAATAATATAAGCTTATACATTAAAATAATACTTTATTAATTTTTTACTTTTTTTAAGGACAATTATATCCTTGATGGCTTCAAAGTGAACTCGAATTACACTCCGCCCATTTGGCCAGGCAATTATTGGAGATTTAAAGCTAATGTATATTTTGAAAAAAGTCTATTATTTTTAGGGCAGATGGATTTCTCCATTGATAGATCGAAATTGTACCGAATGGGCTGATCAGAGAAATTTTGCATTTATCATATTGATATCATACATTTGTCAATAATAACATATGATTATTAAATAAAATGCTTTCTCATTCATCGCAATTTTATTTCTACACCTACTCTTAATCAAAAAAATCTGGTGTGACTGGCGCACAGCACACAACTTTCTCTTACCTTCGGTAATCGAAAGTTGTGTTCTGTGCTTGTCACACCAGATTTTTGTGTCCACATATATTTAGTTGCCGACAGTACGGAACATTTGAATTCAGATGTAAAATTTATAAGTATGGGAAAATATTTATATTTTGTTACCATGGCAACCATTTCTCCTATCTTTCCTATGAAGCACAAGAGTAAAGTGTGCTTCAAACAATTTTGAGGGCAAAACGAGAATATACATTTGAAAGAGCATCTAAAAAATAATTGATTTTTGAATTTTAATCAAAATCGTTAGAGCGAATTTTGAGAAAATCGAAAAAAACTGAAAAAGTACATCAGTAAAGTACTAGTACTCTTTGGCCGATTTTGATTAAAAGCTTATTTTTCCGGTCCCGGGAGGTGTTTAACTTATATATAAAATTTCAGCCTCATAGCTTAATTCCTTCATGCTTAAAAGTGAACACACACACACACACACACACCCAGACAGACCATGTCGCGAAAACCACTTTTTTGGATTCAGGGGACCTCAAAACGTGAGTATCCATCAAAATCTCGACATCGAATTTTTGACATGAATCCAATACTTTCTCTCTCTATATATCATACTTATTAATAAAGCCCTAAGAAGGTGTCCGATGTGTGAAACAACCAATAAGGCCTCAGGGATGCCTCAAGGATAGCGCTGATTGGCGAAATACAGAGAGGGCGGAGTCGGAGAGGCAAATTCAAAAATTTTTTTAAACCAGGAGAGATATCAATTTGGTTTCTTCCCTAAAACCTTCCCTTGATAAGAATCTAAATTCGTTGTTACAGGGTTTTTTGAAATTCGGCCCCTAAGTACCCCAAATCGCCAATTTAGAGTAAAAATTTGATTTTACTTTAATTTCTAAACCAGAAGAGATATCAATTTGGTTTCTTCACTAAATCCTTCCTTTGATAAAAATCTAAAATCGTTGTTTCAGAGTTTTTTGAAATTCGACAGCCCCCCCGCCGAAATTTTTAATTCTTCTATTTCTTCAAATAATTTAAAAGTTTAAAGATTTTTTGTGTAATTACCCCCCACCCCCCGAAATTTTTAATTCTACTATTTCTTCAAATAATAACACCCTTTTTTGGATTTAAAATTCTTGAATGAATATCTATCAAGGGGTTTAAAAGTTTAAAGATGTTTTGTGTAATTACCCCCCACCCCCGAAATTTTTAATTCTACTATTTCTTAAAATATTAACATGCTTTTTTGTATTTAAAATTCTTGAATGAATATCTATCAAGGGGTTTAAAAGTTTAAAGATGTTTTGTGTAATTACCCCCCACCCCCGAAATTTTTAATTCTACTATTTCTTCAAATATTAACATGCTTTTTGTATTTAAAATTCTTGAATGAATATCTATCAAGGGGTTTAAAAGTTTAAAGATGTTTTGTATAATTGCCCCTCCCCCCACCAAATTTTTAATTCTACTATTTCTTAAAATATTAACATGCTTTTTTGTATTTAAAATTCTTGAATGAATATCTATCAAGGGGGTTTAAAAGTTTAAAGATTTATTGTGCAATTGCCCCACCCCCGAAATTTTTATTTTAAAATTGTTGATTTTTTTTAATAAGTCCCTGTCCGCCTGATTTCATTTGCATGCCCGTTGGCCCGAATCAGTTTATTAAAGGGAAATTTAGACTTGCTACCCGCCCGTAATTTTTTCATGGCCTTCAAAACCCACAGGCCGGGCCGGGCGAATACTCAAATTTTAAACTTGATTCATTGTATTTTCATTTAGGCAAAAATAATATGGGCTTTAAAATTAAGAGGAAAACTACTGATCACGTTCCGAGACGCCGCCCGCCAGGGCCAAGTTGTGATGGGCGCGGCGAAGCCGCGCCTTTCTCAACTTGTTAACATATATAGAAGTAAGAGAAAGTAAAAAGTGTAAAATTTATTAGCATAGAAAAATATTTATATTTTGTTACCATAGCAGCCATTTCTCTTATCTTTCTTATGAAGCACAGAGTTAAGTGTGCTTTATACAATTTTGAGGACAGAATGAGAATATACATTTGAAAGAGCATCTAAAAAATAATTGATTTTTGAATTATAATCATAATTGTTAGAGCCAATTTTGATAAAATAAAAAAAAAACTAAAAAAGTGGATCAGTAAAGTACTAGTACCTTTTGACGTATTTTGATTAAAAGCTTATTTTCACCCCTTGGAGGGGGGGGTGCTTAATTTAAATATAACATTTCAACCTCGTCCCTTTTTGTTCCTGAGATATTTTGTTCACACACAGACCATGTCGCGAAAACCACTTTTTTGGACTCAAGGTATCTCAAAACGTGTATATCCATCAAAATCTTGGCATCGAATTTTTGACATGAATCCAATACTTTCTCTCTTACCTATATACATAGGCAAGAGAAAGTAAAAATATTGACAGAGTTTAAATGCCATGGCCTATATGGGCACCTTGCTGAAATGAATTTAGTGAGAGATAGAAAAAAGCCCGTCGAAGGTGGGCGGCGCTGTTAGTAATAATAATAAATTAATAGAAAGGGAAAATTTTCAGATTCTTCTTTTGAATTAATAAGGAAATCCGGCTTTAATAATAACTTATTGTAATTTTGTTTAATAATTAAAGAACGGAAATTATTTTTTTCATAAATAACGTTACTAATCTTATGATTTATTTTTCTGTCCGTATAAATTGATGTTTCAAACAAGCAAAAAGGTCATTTTTTTCATTTGGATCGGTCAATATGATTTATTTACAAATCTTATTATATTCTCTATTTTTCATTCCTGATGTCTTACTTGGAAGGCGTTTTACATTTAAGACGGTACATTTTTATTATTTTTGTTGTTCTTTACTTCCTTTTTGATTTGTCTTAGTATTTAGTATTCTTCTTCTTCTTCTCTCCTCGCCTTTCCCTCCTTCCCTATCAAACGTTTTTACGACCGGAAGAAATAGAACAGGCCGTCCCGTCGCACGGTCTGACGCCTGTTGAAAATAGGAACCAAGAGACAGACATTTAAAGAACTGAAAGACTACCTGTCCCAGCTCGGGCAGCTCGTGGTCGCCATCCACGTACCCACAAAATATGGGCTCCTGAGCAAACTATTTAGTATATTATTATGAGCTGAAATTCAGATATTCATTTTCAAGTCGGTGAATTGTGTTGTGGAAAGTGATCCTTGAAATTTGATAGAGGAGAAAATATGATTAGACAAACTAGAAATAAATAACTAAAAACTTGCGTTAATAAAAAATATTCAATGAGGGCTCGGATGAGTTTGAACCTTAAATTTCCGTCGGGCGAAACCAATCTACCAGGCACACCTCAACATATTTGCTTTATTTTTCAGCTCCTTCGCGGCATTGTGATCTTGTGCTACTAGTAGCTGATTTTTTCAACGTGCTCTATTCGACATTACCAATGAGTTTGTAATTGACCTTGGCTACAAGTGTTTCACCTTTTGATAAGAAAAGCTCAATGTGCCCAATCTTGTTTGTCTGAAAGAACTTCAGCACTTCTTTTATGGTTACCATTACATTGATGTTTATCATCCTTCAAGAGAACTTATTTGTCGCACACAAGACCTTAAATTGATTTTGAACGTATTTTTCTGGATGTGACTTAAAAAACACAATGCGCCCGAACTCGTCAGTCTCAATATTGCGCCCGACGGAAGGTTAATTAAAACTGGGACGACGACAGGTGGATGTTTCCTTATAAATGCACATCGATTCCCTAACACAATCTCTTCATCGAAAGACAATTCAAATTATTTTTTAATAATTTTTTGGAACGAAATTCTTTAACGCGGCTTACGCAGGGTGAACTGGGAGAAAATGTAACGTAACAAAAACGCGTTCCTAACAAAAATGCGTTCCCAGCGCCCGAGGGACGGCGGAGGAAGGCGAGATTAGCCGGGCTTGGCGAGGCCACGCCCACCTTCTCCTTCTCTTTATTTCCTTCTATCTACTGTAGGCGGGAAATTTAAATAATATTCATATTAAATTATATTCTGAGTTGAAGAAAAGGCATGAGGAACTTCGTTCCTGCCGGGGGGTCCTAAGACCCCAAACGTTTGCTTTTTTCTCACATTGTAATATTACTTAAAATTTTTCAGGCACCACGATATTTTGAAATTAAAATGGAAAAATTGTTTTGCGAGACTTTTATGCCAAATATTATTGAAGCTTTTTGTGAACTTAAAGTTAATGATGATTTAGAAAAATTACTATTCATAAATTTGACGTTAAAAGAACAGGTCGATCGAAAATTTGAGGTGAGTAATTATTCTAATAAAAAAAAAAATGTTCAGAAATCGTTGTGAATAAGAACGAAAATTATAAATTTGACTAATGTTTGCTAATATTTTCAGGCAGAGCCCGAATTCTACATGCGTGTCAGATATATATACCAAAAAATGGAACTTGATTTTAAAAGAGCCAATTTGTGTAATTTAATCGAGATACCATTTTTTGGAGATGAGTTTAAATATAATTTCTTAAAAAATCAGAGAAAATGTCCCATTGCGCCGGTAGGTATCAATTTTTAAATAATAATCTTTCTTAGAAAATTTCGATTATTTTTTTCGACTTTGGAATCTAATTGCTTGGACCTGAAAGATTCTAAATATTTACAAGGCGTTTTATTCGTAAAAACATTTCATATACATACTGGTATACCCCTGAACATTATAAAGCTTCAGCCCCCCTCCCTTTCATTTTGAAAATTATGAAGTTTTTTGCATATTATAGTTAACTGGATTTTGAAGCTCAAATTGAAGGAATTTATTTCAAATTAGTCAAATATTAGTCTATATGTGACCGTCCACATGAAAAGGTACCAACCAAATCTTCACCGGGGTCAAAATTGAGTTTTTGTGTTTTCTGTACAGAACACATCCTGATGAGTAAGCCAGTATTTTTAGAATTTTTTTTATCATTTCTTGTTAGAAAGATATGAATTTTTAAAATATTGGTTATGAAAAATCTAGTTTTGAGAAAAATGAGTTTAAAAAAATATATCAATTCTGATGAATTTCATTATATAAGATAAAGAACTAGAGAATCGGAATCAGTAATTTAAAAAAATCGATTTTTTGAACTTTTTAAGTAAATTGGCTCTCCTGAAAATTTAGCCCAGAGCAGATTTGGTATCTTCTCATGTGGACGGTCACATATTATTTTATTTATATTTTGTTGTTTTTTTTCAAGGACAATTATCTTCTTGATGGCTTCAAGTTGTACTCGAATTACACTCCGCCCATTTGGCCAAGCAATTATTGGAGATTTAAAGTCAATATTTATTTTGAAAAAGTAAAATATGGTCATTCCAGGTAGATTTCTCCATTGATAGAACGAAATTGTACCGAATGGGCTGATGAAAATGGAAATTTTGCATTTATTATAACAGATATTTGTTGTCAATAATAATATATGTTTTTCAAATAAAAAATGTTTTCTTCTTTTTGTCTTCTTGACAATTTTACTTTTACACCTAGTCCGAATAAAAAAAAAAAAATATTTTGATTTTTTTCCATTTTGTTTTTTCCTTTCCCATCCAGTCCTCGACAATTGAAATTCTATAAGGACTTTGAGGAATTCAACATTGAAGATAACGCTAAAATAATATTATTGATAATTATACATAGATGATTTTAACTTGGACATTTTAAATAACGATTCAATTAGTATATTATTACACCCATGAATGTTGAACGCCCGCCGATATATTGTATTTAGAACAAGGGCGGATCCAGAGGTTTCTCGAGGGGGGTAATCTGGAGTGACTCGTCGTACAGCACACAATTTTTTCTTAATTTCGATAATTTAAAGGCGCATTCTGTACTTGTTTGCCAGAATATAAATACAAATCAAATTTTTAAGTATTAATTTTTAAAATTTTACATTAAAAAAAAAAAGTATTTTTTCAAATCTCGGGAGGGGGGGGGTAATTATTCCCTTTACCCCCCCTTTTGTATCCGCCCTTGATTTAGAATAAATTTAATAAAATTTATGAAGTCAAATAGCCTCAGCTGATCTAAAATGGCCTTAGATGCCGAAAGATCTTTAAAAAAATATTTATTAATTCAAATTGCCGACAAAAGATAGGGTTCCCGCGCTCCCGAAACGTCAACAAAAAAAGTTTTTTATTTCTGCTGGCTGCCTTCACCATTGAGCTCCTTAGTCATTTCCATTCTTCATCAAAAGATAGGGTGTCGACCGATCTGTACCCTGACACTGGACCACAGCACGACATACACAGGTGGCACCCTATCTTTTGTCGTACATATGATTCTTAACTACAATAATTGCATGGATCTGAATACGAGAAAATAGAATTTTTGTGTATCTGAAGTTGACTCCTTTCACCCACCATTTTCCGTATCTCTTCTCAATATAGAAACTCATATCACTAAAAATAAATCAACAACAAATAATGTATCATGTAACGAGCTAGAGAATCTTGATTCCAAGAAGGGGCATTACTGATTTCTACTTGATGAAATTTGGGAGTGGATGCGAAATCGGAAATGTATTTTTGCATTCGAATAGAGGACGTTATGGAAAGTCCAGAAAAAATACTTGGATCACAGGGAGAAAAGTGGCTAAGCTGCGGATTACGGATCTGACATTTCAACATAACATGTTAACTTGGGTCGAGTTCAGCTTGCCGCAATAATTCAACATTCCTGAAATCACCTCTTCGAGTAGCAAAGTGGGAGAAAATCGCATCCCACAGACAAGAGCCCAATGTGAGGTGGCACAAGTGCCTTAAAATGGAGATGACTACGACTTGGTTAACCCGGAACCTGCCGAAAGATGCGGGCCGGGTGCCTGGGAAGGACCAGTATCTCATGAAACTCATTCATCTATACTCAGATCACCAAAATACCAAAAATTCCTGACTAGATGCAAAGCCTGTCGAAGGCGTGCTGTGCGGCTAGTATATATCGTAATATCGTAATAGAAGAGAGAAAATTTTTTTCAAATTCTTTTTTTGAATTAATACGGAAATCCGGCTTTAATAATAATTTTGTTAATTAATACAAAATAAATTTAAAGAACGGAAATCATTATATTCACTAATCTTATGATTTATGTTTTCTGTTCATATAAATGACGATGCAAACAAAACAAAAATATTATATTTTTCATATGAATCAGTCAATATGAATTATTTACAATTTTTTTTGTATTCTCTATTTTTCATTCCTGGTGTGCGGCTTGAAAGGGGATCATTTAAGACGGTACATTTTTATTATTTGGGGTTTTTACCTAGTATATTTTCTTTTGATTAGTCAGTCTTTTCGGTCTTACAAGTAAAGTAACCCAAACATGAAATTCCAATTTCATTGAAACTTGGTACAATTAAATAAATGATAAATCGATATATAAATTTGAAAAAATTTCGACCAATGAACAGTTTATTATTAAAAAATTTTTTAAAAATATTCCTGAAAATCAGTACAATAGTGAAAATCATTAAAAAAGTGTTTCAAATTTCAAATTAGACTCATATTCAATATTGAATTCAAGTGATTTCATACAATTGATAATTATGCCTAAAATGGATAATTAATATTAGCATTAGGTTTCTAACTAGCATCTCAACAATAGTATTAATGACCATTCAAAACACTTTGTAGCTAAAAATCTATCTTGTTTAAATATTTTCAAAAACTGTTGCAAAAGTGGACAGACAGAGATCTATCTTCTTTTTATAATATAATTTTGAAATAAAACTAGGTCTCCCGTAAGTGCCTTCTTCTTCTTCAAGCGCCCCCGTTAACCCATAGACTACACCAAACCCATTAATTTCTGTTATCTGACTAAACCCCTTCAATAACATTATCAAGCTGAAAAGTTTAAAAATCCAACAATCAATTCACTCAACAAACAGCTAAAACACTTTCAAACATCCCAACAATAGCTAAAACCCCTTTCAAAACAACTTGAAATTGAAAATCTACCTGTTTTAAAAATTCAAAAATTAATTTTTTTTTAAAGTTCTGTTATTTTATTGGTCGAATTTTTTCTCGTTTAATGCATATTTATATTAGTTGTTTAATTGTACAAAGTTTCATTGAAATAGGAAATTCATGTTTGGGTTACTTTACTTGTTAGACCATTTAAGACTTTAAACG
>JAKCPI010013302.1:0-48170 GCA_023213315.1 Euborellia annulipes | reverse complement strand
ATTGAAATCAAATTGTGCATTTCAAATTCGACCCCATTATTGTAATAGAATGACCCGTATATGTACAGCTCCGAAAATGGGTTTGAACCAAAGCCGAAACGTCAGGTGTTAAAAATATATATATTTTTTTACTTTTTCTCTTACCTATGTATATATGTAATATATATATAGAGAGAAAATGTTAGTTTGCATATCAAAATTCGATGTCGAGATTTTGATGGATCTTCACGTTTTTGAGGTCCACCTGAATCCAAAAAAGTGGTTTTTCGCGACATGGTCTGTCTGTCTGTGTGTCTGTGTGTGTGTCTATGAACAAAAATATCTCAAGAACGAAAAGAGCTAGGAAGTTGAAATTTATATTTAAGTTGAGCACCCCATGGGACGTGACACGAGGCTTTTAATCAAAATCGGCCAAGAGTACTAGCACTTTTACCTGATTCCGCTTTTTCAGTTTTTTCGATTTTCTCAAAATTTGCTCAACGATTTTTTTTTAAAATTCAAAAATCAATTATTTTTTAGATTCTCTATAAAATGTATATTCTCATTTTGTGATTGAAATCTTCTGAAGACCACTTTACTCTTGTACTCCATAGAAAAGATAGGAGAAATGGTTGCCATGGTACATCAAAACATAAATATTTTCCCATACTTATAAATTTTACATCTTGAATTCAATTGTACCCTACTGTCGGAAACTAAATACATGTCGACACCAAAAATCTGGTGTGACAAGCACAGAACACAACTTTCGATTACCGAAGGTAAGAGAAAGTTGTGTGCTGTGCGCCAGTCACACCAGATTTTTTTTTTTAAAGATTTCATTGTTGATAAAAATTCCACCAGCATAATAATAAAAATACATTTAATTGAGGTGTATAGCTGATAATACAATTTATTTAGGGGTTCAAGAAATCCCAAATGAGCAACGCAGCCAAGGGCGGGGGTAATTACCCCCGTCGAGATTTAAAAAAAAATTCTTTTTTTCGAAAAAAAAAATTATTTTTAATGTAAAATTTTAAAAATTAAAAAATTTGATTGTATTTATATTCTGACAAACAAGTGGCTACAAAATGCGCCTTTAATTTGCCGAAAAAATTGTGTGCTGTGCGACTAGTCACACCAGATTAGCCTCCCCGAGGAACACCTCTGGATCCGCCCTTCAACGCAGCTAGTCGTTCTTTCAATTTTTATTTAAATATAAAGTGCCAGGGCCAACGTTTCGGTCGCTTATAGGACCGTCATCGGGGCCAAGCCATTCGCTCACTCTCACTCCATAAACACACCATTTCTAACAATTTGGATTTGTTGTATTATTAATCATTTCTTTGGCATATATGACCATGAGGAATAATAAATTCACAATGGCTTGGCCCTGATGATGGTCCTATATGCGACCGAAACGTTGGTCCTGTCACTTTATATTTAAATAGAAATTGAAAAAACGACTAGCTGCGTTGCTCATTTGGGATTTCTTGAACCTTAAATAAATAAAAAAAAAATACAGTGAGGGACAATATTAAAGCACCTATTAATTATGTATATTGAGTGGGGGGGGGGGACTTTAATATTGTCACTCACTCAACATTTGGGTGTATTTTTTAAGCAAATTACTAATAACGGGGAAAATTTGAATAATTTCGAGGCCACAATTTGATAATAATAAGTTTACTTACATCAATGGTGATCGTAAATATAAAAAATAACACTGGCGGCGAATTTATTTATCGGCATCTTCATCATCGCCCATTGAGAGAAAATCCGCGCCCCCACAGAGAGATAATAGAACACAAAACACCAATGACACTCACACACACGTTCACTTTAAGATGTCAATTCACAACAAATAGAACAAGTGTTGTTGGGTTGTGTTGCTCTGTGTGCAGCACTCGACTGACTGACTGACTGACTGTTGTTGACGTTGTCTGTGCCTGCTTGCCTGCTTGCCTGCCTGGCTCCTGTTCCCTCTCTTCTCTCTCTCTCTCTCTCTCTCTCTTTTACACACTCTCCTACCACCAAACCGAGAAAGGCAATCAAATCGCCAATCGACTTCTTTCTTTAAACCGAGCAAAAACTATCAGACGCCACCAACAACATCAATTTAGGCTAATTATAAATCAGAAAATTATATTATATCAAAGGGTACAAGTAATTCGATGGTTTGGGACAGTCACTTTAAAAATCTGATGGGAATAACGCACACTTTTAACACCAGATTTTTTTTTGTATCGAGATATATTTAGTTTCCCATAGCACTTTAATTTCAAACTTGACCACTTGCAATTCATAAATAAAAAAAAAAAAAGTTAATTGATTCAAAATTTCCAAGGGCTCTGTGTATTTTAAATGTTGACTGCTTGAAATGAACTATCGTTATTTTTCTAAATTTTTATCTCAATATATTTTATACACAATAAAGAATCATCAATAGCCCCCAGGTAACTCTACGAGGAGAGGAAGCTACTGTGACATCCCGTCCTCTGGAAGGGATGTAAAGAAGATTCCCTCTCAGTGATGCATTATTCGAAAGGAGTCGGTGCTGAGGAGTCCCTCCTCAACTAGGACATCCTCCCTAGCATAGAAGAGGTTGGAGAAAATGAACCAGGTGGATCAAGAAATAAGGATTAGTTCACTAGTTAGAGACGAAAGCAGGAGGAATCGGGTCACCTATCCAGGGATAGGGTCTGCTTGGCATTGCTTGGACTTCTAAATTTTTAATGAAATAAATGGTATTTTATTTAATTTTAAATATACTGTAGTTCCGGATTGATCGAGCTGGAGCTCGGTTTTTTTTTTTTTTTTTTTTTTTTTTTTTTTGAAAAAATAGTAAAAAATTAAAAAAGAACTTCAGTAAAGTAAGTACTAGTACTCGAAGTTTTAAATATTTAAAATTTAGAAGAAATCATTAAAGAAAATTTCGAGAAAATTGGAAAAACTAAAAAAAAGTACATCAGTAAAATACTAGTACCCGAATTTTCCCAAAAATGGGACTTGGCGCAATTTCTAGTCAGCGAGCTGGCGACAAAAATGGGCAAGAGTTTTCTAAAGGCTAATATTTTGCATTTTAGTGATGGAAAGATACTCTAGAGTTAGCATTTGCAATACCGGGGCGTTCAGCGGGAATAAGCTGGTAAAGTTGCGGGAAAATGGTTTTTAGCAAATATCTCGAAAACTATGCGGTTTTCCGCAAAGATTCATCTATTCAAAAATAATTGAAATTAAATTACAAACAAAAATGGTCTAGTACATAATCACGTTACAAATGAACGGTTCGGGAGATTTAGAGGAGTGAAATTTGTAATTAATATGAAAAGAGACACTGATATAGAGAAATATTTATATCTTGTGACCATTGTCATGACAACCATCAAATTTTACCCTCTATATCCACCGAACCGTTCACTTTAGCGTGATTATGTACTAGACCATTTTTGTTTGTAATTTAATTTCGATTATTTTTGTATAAATGAATTTTTGCGGAAAATCGCATAGCTTTCGAGATATTTGCGAAAAACCATCTTACCAAGGCTTATTCCCGTCAAAGGCCCCGGTACTGGAAGTACTGACTCTAGAGTATCTTTCCATCACTAAAATGCAAAATATTAGCCCTCAGAGACTCTTGCCCATTTTTGTCGCCAGCTCTGGACTATTCATATTGATACCGGAAATAGTATATATTTAAAATTTGAAAAAAAAAATCGTTAGAGCCGTTTTTGAGAACTGATGTGCTTGCAAATAAAAATACATAGCTCGTTTATAGTAATATAAGAAACCAGTCAGTTCTATACTGGCAAGTAAAGTAGCTACATATTAGATTGAAGTTTATAAATACATTTTCATTTACTTTTTTTTCTTTTATCTTCGCTCCTCCTGGAAAGCGGATGTTTTTATTAACAAAGATGATCTCTAAAGGCTCATTAAGCCCCCCTCCCCCGTCCCCCGCACACTGCACTTGGGGTCCATATAAGGCCAGGGCTAATTATCCCGATTCCCCAGACAACTCGACCCGTGTGTGCGTTGTTCTTTCTTTCTTTCTTCTTCGAGTATACCCAAGAGGGAATTTTTATGATCGGGCAACCCATATTTATCAGGGACTTTCTTTCCCACGACGACCTTTGCTTTCAATCGACCCTCAGGGGAGGAAGAATAACAAAAGAGAGAGTTACAAATAGACAACTAAAATGCAAAGCGTTACTCATCTTTTGATGGAAAAAGTTTATCCAAAAAAGGATACAGCTAAGACATAGCAGTCAAGGAAATTAAATACAAAACCTGGTGTGACTGGTCGCACAGCACACAACTGTCTCTTACTTTTGGCAAGAGACAATTCCATTAGAGAATAAAAGAAAAAATTTAAAAGATTTTGATTCCGATCTCTTGCATAAGATTTCTATTCTAATCGACTGTATGAGTTGTGACGTCACATTCAAATTTGTCAGGGGCGTATATAAGGGGGGGGGGGGCGAGAGGGCCCGGGCCCCCCGAAATTTCCTAAATGCATATAGCCCTATAGGAATATAGAGACAATAATGGGTCTCGCCCCCCCCCCGAAATGTTTGCTCGGCCCCGCAGCACGAAAATGCCAGGTTCCGCAAAAGAGTGAAATGTTCCGCGAACGGCACATGAAAAAAATTTAGGTCCCGCGGGTGGAAAAAATTTAGCCTCACCAAAAAAAAAGATAAAATATTTAAACTTTTGGAAAAAATTTTTGGTTCCGGGAACGGCCCATGAAAAAATCTTTGGTTCTGCGGGCGGGAAAAATTTTGGAAATTTTGGCTCTCTAAAAAAAAAGGTAAAATATTTTTACGGACAGGAAAAATTTTTGGTTCCGCGAACGGCACATGAAAAAAATTTTGGTTTCGCAAAATCAAAATTTTGGTTCCGCGAAAAACAAAATTTTTCGCAAAAAAATTTTTGAGAACAGGCCCCCCCCCGAAAAAAATTTCTATATACGCTCCTGAAATTTGTGTTTTTTATTCTTAATCTTCGTATGTAGACTTTGAAGAATTAAAAAGAAAAAAAAAAAAAAAGAAAAATTTTGCTTTTTCACCATCGCTGGCATAAAGGACGAAGAATAAATGCGTGTGTGACCCCGTCCCCACCATCAGATCGGTGGAGCCCTCGGGTCTGTCCCTAGCCTCAAAAGCCTCCAGGATATTCCTCGAGCAACTGCAACCTTTCCCAGACTCATTTAAACCCATAGAGCCACCTCAAACCCATCCTCAAAGATACAACAACATATCAGCCTCCCGAATGCGTCCACAAAAGACGTCTTTTCACAAAAACACAACAAAAACACTTGAGAACCTGGGCTTCAGGTTCCAAAACATAAAAATCCCCTCTCGTTGGCATGGTGCATCCCACCTCCCTCTATATTTAATTAATTAAACTAAAGTTATGGTGTGCAAATGAATTTTGTAAATTAAATTAATCAAAAAGTGAATACACTTAAATTTGTATTCCCGTTTTATTTAAAAATCACAACTTAAGAGCCTGGGTACCAAAAAGTTGATGATGAATCCATCGGCGGCAGAGGAAGCCTCTCGATCGATGCATGCGAGGAGAGGAATTTTCTAATTTAATGTTTGTTTTTTTTTTAATTTAGAAAAAATAAATTGTATTTAATTATGAATTTAAAATTATTAAATGCAAATTGTAATTGAAAATTGTTTTATATGAATGAATAAAGAAAAAGAAAAAAAAACATTTTGTGATTTTATGAAACCACGATGCAAGTGAAACTTTTTCTCGGATCGTAGGCTTTTAACTAAACATTTTTAGAAAATTATTCAATTAAGGGCCGGTCTTTTCATCTTTGGGTAGCACGTTAACCTATGGGTAGTGTGCAATGCAGAAACCCTCTTCCAGGGAATGAACTCTCTTCAGTATTAAAGGTTTTTTGAAGTTTTCTACTTAATAAAGACATAAAATATAAAAATTATTAAAAATAAAAATTGAAATTAATTCAAATAAATATTATAAGTTAAAATAATTAATTTAAAAAAAAAATATTTTTTTTACTAAAATTTAAAATTTGAAATGCTTTAGTTGAAGCTCGTCTCGCCAGAGTGCGCCAGAGGGAGTTGGCCAACCCTCGAACATGGTTTCAACTCGGCTATTAGAATATATTCAAATAATCATCTTCAACACCTTGCCAAATATCCTAGAAATATAATCCTGACTGACATAAAATGAATAATAACAAAAAAAAGGGATAGATTGAAGAATGCCTCTGTTATTTTTATGCGTGAAGTTACGAAGCTGTTGCCAGCCTTGTGTTCCTAATATCACCCCTTTGCTAAATCGTACCCAGAGCTTTTGGCTCCGACTAATTTAACAGAGAGCTTGGCAAAAAATTCAACATATATACATATACATATACTCCAAGGCTGGGTTATGCAAATAAAAAGCAAATGGCTGCCTCAGTTACCAGTGGACCTAACCTTTTGCATATTGTAAAATATATCACATCTCATCACTTTATTGATAAAATAAGTTGAATCAAAATAAAAATAACAAATATATCTACTTCTTTTTTAAATAAAATGATGGGATGTCATATATTTTACTATAAGAATAAAAATGAAGAGGGTTTCTGCACTACAAAAAAAAGCACTTTAACAGACACTTCGCTAACTACCCAAACATGAAAAGACCGGCCCTAAGGGTATTAAAAATCACGTTTTTAATCTTAATTTAATAATTGGAAAATGGGAATGTTAATGGAAAATCAATTGTCGTATGTTAAATTAAAAACTGGGAAAAATATTTATTTAGTATTTGAATCATTTTAAATTATTTTAAAAATTATATTTTATCAATTTAAAAATTGAAAAATTAAATCTCACAATTATTTTTTTATAATTCGTCATATATATTTCCTATTTTTGTCGTCATGGCTTGTGACGTCATAACTTGTAGCGTCACGGCCTTTGACGTCACGGATTGTAACGCGACATGCTGATAGAGAAACGAAAAAATTTGTGTCGATCAAAATAAAGTTTGACTTTAAAATTATTAATTGAAATTTTAAAGAAATAAAAAGGCAAATTGTATATTTAGTGGCAGTTGAAAAAGAAAACATCCTAGAAAGCCCTAGACCCCTTTAATATTCCTTGCACCATGCTAGAACTTATCTTTGCTCTTTCTGTTGCTGCTCGAAGATCTCGGGATCTGAAAAAATAAAAGGAAATAGAAATTAGAAATAGAGAATTTTATATGTATTTGTTGATAAAAAATTTATGCATTTGTATGTGTGGCCAGAGGAGGGAAGACGAAGAGCCTCTCAATATTTAGACAAAAATATAGGGAAAGGAAATGCGGAAAGAAATTTAAATTTAAAAAATAGGAAAAGCAGAAAAAATTCAATATTATTTCCTCTACTTGGCTCTTGGGTTTTCTCTGAAAGGCCCTGTGATTGCGTGTTTAAATGTAGAAAAATATTTACCTTTCTCGAGGAGTCGAATAACCCGATGCAAACATCCTTGCACAGGATCATCTGGACACAAACACAAACACAAAAATCACAATCACTGAACTGGTCACACGCGCACATCTGGAAAAAAAGAGAGAAAACATTTATTAGAATATCTCTTAATTACAAATGCAATTGAGATAAGAGTCACTTGCAAGGAGAAATTTGAAAGAATTAAAAATTCTGAAAATTTGAAGAAATGAATTGAATAAGTCGGAGAGTGAGAATGAAAGCATTAAAATTTAAACAAGATCAGGTCTATTCTCTAAAAACAAACGTTAATCAACAAATGGGTGTTAAAAATTGACATCAGCGTTAAAAAACGCTATTCTCTTAACCAAGTTGCTTTTGGCAAGGGTCATTTGGCCTATTTTTCAAATTATCAAAATAAACATGCATGATTGATTAAGATTACTAATATATTTAAACACTGACCATACTACTAAAAAATGGAATAAAATTGATACGAGAACAATAAATTTTACCTTTGAATGATGTGATGAAATTAAAAAATCTGGTGTGACTGGCGCACAGCACACAACTTTCTCTTACCTTCGGTAATCGAAAGTTGTGTTCTGTGCTTGTCACACCAGATTTTTTGTGTCGAAATATATTTAGTTTCCGCCAATATATTAGAAATTTAAGATGTCAAAATTATAAACATGGGAAAATATTTATATTTTGTTACCATGGCAACCATTTCTCCTATCTTCCCTATGAAATACAAGAGTAAAGTGTGCTTCAAACAATTTTGAGGGCAAAACGAGAATATACATTTGAAAGAGCATCTAAAAAATAATTGATTTTTGAATTTTAATCAAAATCGTTAGAGCGAATTTTGAGAAAATCGAAAAAAACTGAAAAAGTACATCAGTAAAGTACTAGTACTCTTGGGCCGATTTAGATTAAAAGCTTATTTTTCCGGTCCCGGGTGGTATTTAACTTAAATATAAAATTTCATCCTCCTAGCTCAATTCCTTCATGCTTAAAATTGAACACACACAGACACACACACAGACACACACACACACACAGACAGACCATGTCGCGAAAACCACTTTTTTGGATTCAGGGGACCTCAAAACGTGAAGATCCATCAAAATCTCGACATCGAATTTTTGACATGAATCCAATACTTTCTCTCTATATATATATTACATATATACATAGGTAAGAGAAAGTAAAAAATGATTTAATAAAATAATTAAAAAAACTTGACATTTCTTTAAGAGAAAAAGGAGGCAAAAACTCAGAGTCAGAGGGAAGACTTGAAAGACGTGTCATTGGTTGATCAATTTTGAAACTTTACTAAAATATTTAATATAATTTAAAATTTATTTAAGGTTGTTCGGATAGTACATCGTAAGTCATAATAGAATCTAAATTTTTTTTTAAATAAAATTAAAAATTTGAATGCCAAAATTCCTTATTATAATTTAGTCGTGACCTATCATAGTTTATAATTGGATTAAGTTAATAATTTAATTACCAAAAATAATAAATGAATGACTTTTGATTTGAGCAGTATTTCACGTAATATAGAACTGGCAACATTGCATTCATCAGCTATCTATTTTAAATCTTAAACGCCTTAAATTTTATTTTATTTAATATATTACAATGTTTAATGCAAATCAGTTTAAACACAATGGACGATTTGCGAGAAAAAATATTGTAAAATTGAAAAAAAAAAATGTATCTGACATAGAGATAAGACACTTATGTTATGCGACGTTGCCAGGCTGGTCTGACTCTCGAGAATTCATTATTTTTAAATATTAGCGACTGTCATTTTGGAGAATTTTTTGACTTTCTTGTTAAAATATCTTTAAAAGCGGTCGGCAGAAACTTTTTGATTTTATTTTTAACGTATTCCTCGGAAGTGAATTAATAAAATGTAAGTTTTTTTGTTTTTGTAAATGATGCATATATGAGCTATATAATTCGATATGTGTGCGTTTCGTCGTTATTCCCCATAGGCTACATGTTAAATTTCAATTTTTTTTAAAATTAATTACACGATAACCCTGTGTCAGATCTGCTTCAAAATTTTATTTTATACGTATTTGATAGTGATTAATAACATATTAAAAAATTAGCTTTTAATCAAGGAAAGTGCTTTAATGTCCGAACAACCTTAACTTGAAAAAACTTGAAAAAAATATTATATTATTTTTTTTTGCAATTTTTCATTGAGTTAATTTAATATTTTATGTTTAACAAAACTTTTCTTAATGACTCAAGTAGAAACTATTTTTGAAACTAATTTTAAAAATTAAAATAACTCAATGAAAAATTGCAAAAAAAATAATAAAATATTTTTTTTAAGTTAAATAAATTTTTAACTATTAAAAATATTAAATTATTATATTTTAGTAAAGTTTTAAAATTGATCAACCAATGACACGTCTTTCATGTCTTCCCTCTGACTCTGAGTTTTTGCCTCCTTTTTCGCTTAAAGAAATGTCAAGTTTTTTTAATTATTTTATTAAATCTTTTTTTTAATTTCATCACATCATTCAAAGGTAAAATTTATTTTTCTCGTATCAATTTTATTCCATTTTTTATATTTTTATTAAGTATTATGGTCGGTGTTTAATTAAATTAGTAATCTTAATCAATCCTGCATGTTTATTTTGTAATTTCCTTATATTTCTAATTCAATTTTCATATTAATTCATTTCAATTAGATCAAAATAAAATGTTTATGAATATGGTTGTTTAATTTGGTAACAATTTAATCTATTTTTATTATTTTTGTGATTGAATTAGAATTCAACTCCTGTCAATGGGAGGGAAATTTTATTAATAATTATTTATTATCTTTTATCAATTCCAAATAGATTCCTAGCCATAAAGAATGTAATTTGTATATCACATGTCTATGTAATTTCACTAATATTCCATTTCTTTACTAATTTTCATTAAATCTAACATGTTTTAAACCCCATCTAAAAATCTAGATATTAATATTTGTGATTTGAATACAATCTTAGATCAATCAGGTCCGATTTGTCATATTTTTATTGCCATAATAGAGTGATTGAATGAGTGAGCTGTCAGAATTTAGTTTTTTTCTAGATATATTATCAACAATTTCTTACAAACGCGTTTATTTGGGCTAAAAATATATATATTATTATTATATTCAAGATATAATGAACTTAGTATTCAATTTTTGGATTATTTTTTATTTGCCTACTGGGGGACTTTCCACATGCTATCTAATTGCTTTTCTTTGTAACTAATCAATAATATTCGATATTTAACTGTAAATGTAGAGTTTCGAAATCATATTTTATTTAGATAAGATTTAATCAGGTAGGCCTCTAGTCCAAAAATTAAGCTACATCTTTTGATAGTATTATTATGCTTGTTTTATATTTTATTATCAACCAAGAAAGAGAAAATTCTCTCTCTATATATAGGCCTATAGTATATAAAAGTAAAAAACTATTACTTGACATGAGATTATTTATTCTTCACTCTTTTATATTCCTAGCTTTTACTAACAATTCTAAGTCATCCTCGAGGCCGATTGATGTTGTAACTTTTGATCCGAAATTGGCAGTTTTTTTCCCATAAACATTCATTTTTGATTCGATGTATGCATAATCTTAATTTTTTTCTCATCCAGAGGGGTGCAACTTTTCAAGGAAGGAGGGAGATGGGCGATATCACATCATTGCCATATATATATAGAGAGAGAGAGAGATGTGTGTGTGCTTGAAAGAAGGTTTTTTCTAATTCTCTTTCTTCTTTTCTTTTTTCTAGAGTCTGCAAGGGATAACATGTCTACCTACCATGTTCGTGGTTGATTCAAGATCTAGTCAACAAGTCCCTTAAAACTTGACAGAGAGAGAGGCTTCCACGCTGGCCACAGGACTGACGACGTTCCGGGCCAGGATCTCTACAATTTCACCATTTTGGTAAATAAATTTATAATTTGATTTGTTCATTAAGGGTAGATAGTTTTAATGCATAATAAAATGCGTCGATGTTGTGACGTTGTTGTGAATGTCTTCGTGTATGACAGCCAAAATTGGAATTGGAATTGGCTTGAAAAAATTGTTCTATAAATAAATCCGCACAAACGCGCGCGAATGCGTCGAAAATGGCCGTTTTGGGTCAAGAAAAATGCCTCCGTGTATGACAAAAAGTTTTCGGAAAAATAGCCCCTGTTCTAATTCGCCAAAAATGGCTTGAAAAATATCCTCGTGTAAGACAGGCTTTAGAAATAAAGATCATTTAATAGCTGGTATGTAAAAAAAAAAAAAGTTATTTTTTTAACTCGAAAGTTAAGGGTGTTCTTGATACTACGTAGGTCGAAACCGATGATTATTATAAATTTGAAAGTTGATTATGGAATCCCTGCAGTGTGGTCCATAAATATATATTGACTTATTATTTCATAATATCAAAAAATATTTATAAAGAAAAAAAGAATAAATATTTTGATGAAACAAAAAAAAAAAAAAAAGAAAAGAAAAGAAAATATTTATAAAATCTCGATGACCAATACGAATATATTTTGAAAGGAACCACCAGCTGGTATGAATGATTCACCTTTAATTTTGGGAATATCAACAAAATCCAAAATATTTATAAAATAAGAGTTATTAACCTGTAAGCAAAAGAATTTAATTATGCGTAGAAATAAATGCCTTCTCTGTTGAGTCAGTCAGAAGGTCATTTTTTTTTATTTGTTGGATGAAAATTAAAGAAACAAAATTGGAGACAAAAACCTTAACTAAGAAATGTTGAGATAACAAATCAAAAATTATGGGGAGGAATCGTAATTGGTTATTATTATTTTATGTTGATTGTTTAATCTTTCAAATTTACGGTATCATATTGGTTTAGGTTTATATACCGTTAATTTCTCAATATCATTAAAATAATTCAAAATTAAAATAAAATTTAAATGACCACTTTTTGAGATTAAAATGTAATTTGATTTTTTTTCTGAGGGATGTAGAATATAGCCATTTTGAAAATCTTTGAAATAAAATGTTAATTTTTTTTTATTTCTCATTAACAAATATTAATAAAAATATACGTAATAATAGTTAAAATAAATAAATTGGTGAAGAATATTAAACTGACGTGTGAAGGAAAAAAGAATTTCAAAGAGATGCAAACATTCATTAATGACGAAACAATGCAAGTTTGTATTCTTTGATTAAAAACATCCTAAAGGATGTAGAGAATATGTTTTTCTAATTTATTCACCAATAGTTAATTGATTTAATCTTGATTCGTTTTTTTTTTAATATGATTTAAATATTTATATTATGGATACCTACAGTATGTCGATTTACAAAAAATAATCATCCCCCCCCCGATAATTTTCGAATTGTTTCCCCACTACGCGCTTAAGGACCAAACGAGACAGTATATAAAATTATAAAGCTAGCCAGAAAGAGAAAGTAAAAGGGATTTCCCTTGGCTCCCTGACCCTTATGCCCTTGAGCAGCTCTTAAAGAGTTCTTTCTCATCTCACAGACTAATTAAAGGATGTTAGAGAGAGCGAAGACAAGCGATTACTTACAAGAGCATTTGATAAAAAAATAAAGAAATAATTAAAAACAGAGGGAACGCCATTCACAATTGAAAATTAATTTAATTGTTAAAATTTAATTATCAAGAAACAATGGCGATTAACAATTAAGTAAATAATTATATTAATTTAAATTAAATGAAATAAAAATATTTATATCATGTATTTATAATTCTTAAATGAAAATTAAATTAAAAGTGAAGACGTAAAGAGTAAGAATGACAAATTATTTCGAAAAAATGAATTATAGTAAATGGAATAAAGACAAAATGGCGTGTTTGCTCTGCAAGATGTAAGTAATTTATATCTTTATTTTTATTTTGCTATTACTTATTGGGCTCAAATAAAATTTATTAATTTTTCAATTACTATTCAAGTGTCATGTTAACTCAATAACACTGTATTTTAAGAGTTCCAAAGAAAATTCTATTCAAGTGATGAATGATTTCACTTTCGGATCCGCCACTATCTAACTTCCAATATCCAATTCAATTCATTACTTGTTTTTTTTTTTTTTAATTCATGTTGTGTGATGTAATTATGTAACTCTTCTTGCTTAATGAATGAATGAATGAATGAATTTAATGAATGAACAAGTATGTGTCTGTGTATGTGCATATAGATCGTTTATACATATGAATGCAATGGATTATCTCTCTATTTCGTATGTATGCACGAGTCCCGTTACAAAATTATCTAAATGTAGGTCAAGACATGTCTTGGTTGCTTGTTTAGGACAAGATGAAGAAGCAAAAGAGAGGAGGACCAGAGCAAAAAAAAAAAAAAAAGAAATTACGTCCAACTGCGTCAACCTTCTTTCGTCGTTTAATAAAGACTACAAGCTATGACGCCCGCCTGCCCGCCTATAATTAAATAAATACTTGAGAAATTCTTATTCTTTGAAATTTCCGTGGCCTTATTATCATCAAGTAAAATTATTTAATCCTAACTATGACGTGGAGAAGACAGCCATAAAACGCTATTTGTTTCACGACGTTTAAATTCTATAATTAGGCCCTGAAGAAGGAGGCGATTAGAACCCGAAATGTCAACTAGGAGATTGAAATTAATTAGGATTTTATTTCTTCATCCTGGCTGCCCGAAAAAAGAATATACAAATTATTTATTTCCCTAGTGCTTTACGTTTCGGTTGCACGACTCGACCTAAAGAACGCTTGTTTTTATTTAAAAAATGATTACAAACGCCTAATAAATGACATTAATTAAAATTAATCAAAAATGCTAGGTGATATGTTTCAATTGGTATAAATCATTTCGAAACTCTGTATGTTATCTTCAAAAGTAATACAAATATTATACGTCCTATTTATCCTCCATTTTATTATCATACTACGCTCACCGAAAAAAAAAAACAAGAGTAAAATAAAAACGGAATCAATTTGTGTATGTATACAGTGGAATCCTGATCCCAGAGAAAATCCCGGATAACTGGTATAAAAACAATGCATTTCAGACCCCTCGGCAATTCGTAGGCAGAGTTGGCAAATTATTTACAGCCGATTAAATTACACGGTTATTTACGCGTAAATAACTAGGTCGTTGTAAATAACCAACTCCCTGAA
This sequence comes from Euborellia annulipes, assembly GCA_023213315.1. NCBI lineage: Eukaryota > Metazoa > Arthropoda > Insecta > Dermaptera > Anisolabididae > Euborellia > Euborellia annulipes. The sequence continues at coordinate 33,556 of JAKCPI010013302.1, read as the reverse complement.
AAGAAAAAATCATTTCATATTTTTTAATGTTTTAGAGCATTGACGATATTGTTTTCTTTTTAATTAGTGAATAATATAATCAAAATCTTAATAAAATAATTAAAAAATGAAATTCAAAAATTAAATATGGTAACCTAACCTACAACTGTCATTTCATTTGTAAGTTTATTATTTTCTTTAATTAATTATTATCAGATAATTAAATTCAGTTTGATTTTATTTTTTTAGGTTTCTGATAAGGAATTAAACATATGGAAAATTAATTTTAGAATATATATGGCCCGAAAAGTGGAATCTGACAGGGGTTGCAAAATCCAATAGGCTACTACCTCATGTTTAAAAAAATAATTCAAAAGTAATATTAGTTTTGGTTTCTATAATATAAAAATGTTGAAAAAGAAGAAAAAACTATACTATTTAATTTTAACTTAGCCCGTGACCCGGTCTCGATCAGTATGAATGTACTGAATTTTGTTTTTTGTTTTTGTTTGAATTTGATGAATTTTATTTGAGTTTCCTTTCTCGCTGGGTTTGCGCATGCGCGCCCGAGTTATTTACATACATATTTGTTGCTTGTAGTTATTTACAAGATTGTTGTAAATAACTGCAAAATCTTGTAAATAACCCAACTCAGTTCGTAGGTCACTTAAGATGTTTTCTAATTCTTATTCCAGCTTAAAAGCTCCTTAATTCGTACTGTTTTCAAGAGGGTGGGGGAGAGAGACAAATTTTTATTCTCGTTCATTCTTAATATTTTCACCGAAAGGAAATGAGGAGAGGGGAGAGGGAAATTGTACCAAACCGTCGGTCCAGTGGCCATACGAATAATCGGGATTCTACTGTGTAAATAATAAGTTGTCTGTGTGTATAATAAATAAAATCTGGTGTCAACATGTATTTAGTTTCCGACCATAGGGTACGATTGAATTCAAGATGTAAAATTTATAAGTATGGGAAAATATTTATATTTTGTTACCATGGCAACCATTTCTCCTATCTTTTCTATGGAGAACAAGAGTAAAGTGGTCTTCAGAAGATTTCAATCACAAAATGAAAATATACATTTTATAGAGAATCTAAAAAATAATTGATTTTTGAATTAAAAAAAAAATCGTTGGAGCAAATTTAGAGAAAATCGAAAAAAACTGAAAAAGTGCATCAGTAAAGTACTAGTACTCTTTGGTCGATTTTGTTCAAAAGCTTCGTGTCACGTCCCATGGGGGTGCCTAACATAAATATAAAATTTCAACTTGGTAGCTCTTTTCGTTCTTGAGATATTTTGTTCACAGACAGACAGACAGACAGGCCATGTCGCGAAAAACCACTTTTTTGGATTCAGGGGACCTCAAAACGTGAAGATCCATCAAAATCTCGACATCGAATTTTTGACATGAAACCAATACTTTCTCTCTCTATATATATTAACATATATATAGAGGTAAGAGAAAGTAATAAACTCATGAGAGTCAATTCTCGATCCTAAATAAGCCATTTCCTCTGATGGTGTGCGTGCAGAGGACTTCCTCTGGCTCCAGCTTCGGAGGCCTTCAAAAGTTCTTATTACTTCCTTTTATTATTTGAATTTCCTACCGGGATCTCCGATGTGTTTTCTTACATCCACCGACATTCCGTAAAGTTGTATCATTTCCTCCAACTAGATTCCTAGCTAACGAACTAATCCTATTGCTAGTTCCTATTCTATCCAAGGAACGATGAGGCGGAACCTTCTATTTGACGCTGAGAGATTGCTGTTAAGAGTTCTGCAGACACCTTACTTGGGCTTGGGAATTTGGCAAAAAGAGAATCCCAGCATCTCACTTCATATCTTCCCGAACCACACATATTCAAAGACCTAGAGCGTTTTAGAAAACAATAAGAACAAATGCATATATTAATTTCATTTATTATTGGGACATCGAGCTATAATTTTTTTAATGACTTATTAAAAAATTATCGTTTTTTTGTTATCAAGCAAATACAAAAAAAAAACAATCAGTCCCAATAATCTTTAATTTTTTTTTAAATTTAAAAATGAATTTAATGTTATTATTAATCACATATTAATTAAGAAATTTTTAAAATAAGCTTGGATGATTTATTTAAAAATCAACTGTCAAATTAGTTCAGCATTCTTGCAATAGATGGCAGGCTAGTCTAACAGCTGATCCCCTAATAGCCTATATTTATATATTTTTATGCTTTTATAAAAGATACATAATATATAATAACATTTATAAAGTATTTAAAGATCAATGAAAATCAACCAAATGCATTAAATATTATTAGCTACCATTCTGACATCTCTTGGCAAATTTTTGAATTACTTGATATTTGGGCATACTTTTAATGACACACTACGCCATCTTAGCGGGAAAAACATGCGTAACACCTTCACTTCCGAGGCCCCTTAATAAAAAAATATTTATAAAAATCGTGTTCATTGGAGAACATATAGGGACAATTTTGGGGAAATTCCTTTTTATTTATTCGTGTACTAATAGAGAAGTTGTTTTTTTTTTATCTCTTATCAGTTGACCCTGGACTCATTTGAAATGAATTGGAGCTTTGATTAACTCTTTCTCTCTCTCTCTCTAATTACATCTTGTTTATGTTTATGTATACTAGCAAGCTCTATCTATTTAACGTATCATTAATATCACTTGTTTACTATTTTTAATTTAAATGAGAGAATAAATCAAAATAATTAACATCATTTAATTAATTTTTATGTTTAAAGAAAGAGATTTTATTTTATTAATATAATAATAATAATGTCCTAAACAAAACAAAAAAACTTTTTGACTTTTAATTGAACCTACTGGTCGGAATCCTATTAGAAATTTTAAAATTTTATTTAAGCCATTTGGATAACAATTTCGGTGCTCCATCATTATTTTTTGTGCTCAGAGTTAGTCTCAATATGTTTGGTATATACGTACATATGTCTTGAATTGTTTACAATTGAACATGTCTATATTGTTGAACTGGCATACAATGCTCAAGGATCAACAACAATGGTCACCCAAGAATATCATTCATATAATTCACTTTCTTGGGTGACCATTGTCAAGCCAGTTCAACAATATACATGTTCAATTGTAAACAATTCAAAATATACCAAACAAATTTAGACTAACTCTGAGCATAAAAAACAATGATGGAGCACAAATAAATGCACCGAAACGTCTCCGAAAAAATTGTTGTAGCATTCAGAATTATTTCTTTTTGGCTGCCTCCGCCCTAACTCTTAAAATATTAAATAAAATTATTTTAAAAAATAAGGGGACAAAACAGTTCTGATTGGCTAGATCTGGTCACGCCAAGTGAATTCTCAAATTGTTGCTGAACACACAGATAGATAGAGAACAAACATCCCCAAAAAAGGTTTAGAATTTAACTTAGGGCCGACTGCTTCAGTTGGTAGGAGTTTGTTAGCCCCGGGCTTTTTTGTAGTGCAGAAACCCTCTTCCGGGGAAAAAATCCTGTTCTGTTTGTGAAGATAGCAACTTTTTAGAGCCATCTTATAAAAATTATTAAAAATAAAAATTGATATTATTACCCATAATTGAAATAAATATTATTAATTAAAATAATTAATTTAAAAAATTAATTTTTTTTTTACTAAAATTAAAAATTTTCAAAAAAAATAAACAAGATTTATTAGTGTTCACGTAACAATTTGTCAATTGTTCCAATCTTCACAACTATTTTGACAAATTGCCAGCTGTGTGGCTCAAATAAAGATAATTTCAAAAAGAAATATACCTTTTATTTTCACCTGACAAGAAGTAATATCAACTGAAAATATTTCTATAAATATTTAATATCAATATTATATCAATTTGAAGACAAATAGTTTTATTAACAAGACATGTGCAATGCGTTAGCTGAAGTTAGGAGAATATTCAACAACTTGGAATATATCCTGGATATACGAGTATAATCCTGATTGACATAAAATGAATAATAACAAAAAAAAACGGTAGATTCCAGATTGCATTTATATTTTTTTTTATATTTATATTCGTGAAGTTAGGATGCTTGTGTTCATAATACGTGTCACCCCAGGGCTAAATCTTAGCCCAGACCTTGGCTCCAATTCACCATATATTTAGCTGAAATTATTCAATAGTGAGGTTAACTCAGGGCTAAAAATGGCGACGGGATCTGATGCAAGCGGGCCCTATCCTATAATGTATTGTAAAATATACGACATTTCATCGTTTCAATGTTAAAAAAAGTAGAATATAAAGAAAAATAACAAATATATCTACTTCTTTTAACAATAAAATGATGAAATGTCGTATATTTTACTAATAAAATAAAACTGAAGTGGGTTTCTGCACTACAAAAAAAGCCAGGGCTAACAAACTCCTACCAACTGAAGCAGTCGGCCCTTAGACAAGTTAGATAATCTTTCTAATAGACGATTATGGTATAGATGTTTTTTTTTTTCATTTCCGATCCGGAGAGTGTGGAGTGTTGTTATTAAAGAGGAATTTTTATAGTGAAAGTCACTTTCCCTAGATATTTTTTATTTTTTTTTATCACCTTTAACAAAATACCTTTAATTCTTTATTATATACATACAATGAATTTTTTTTTTTCTTTTTGATCAAAGCCACAAATTTGTTTAATCTTTTTTAGACCGCAATTATAATTACATAGCCTACATCCGAAATTAAAGGAAATACGTGATCTGAGTGTTTAAATAGCAGCCTTCGGGAATCTATACAAATAATAATAACAAGAGCGATTCCGATAAAATTAGGAAAAAAAATCTGGTGTGACTGTCGCACAGTACCTTTGGTAATCGAAAGTTGTGTTCTGTTTGTGCTTGTCACACAATATTTTTTGTGTTGAGATATATTTAGTTTCCGACAGTACGGTATATTTGAATTCACATTATAAACATGGGTAAATATTTATATTTTGTTACCATGGCAACCATTTCTCCTATCTTTCCTATGAAGTACAAGAGTAAAGTGGTCTTCAAAAGATTTCAAGGTCAAAATGAGAATATACATTTTAAAGAGCTTCTTCTTCTTCTTCTTTCCTGGCCTTATTCCCGCATTGTGGGGTCGGCGTAATGAGATTTTTGCGACCCGAAGGAATAGAACAGGCCGGCCCGTCGCACGGTCTGACGCCTGTTGGAAATATAGAAGGAAGGGACAGACATGTAAAGAACAGAAGAACTGCCAGTCCCAGCTCGGGTAGCTCGTGGTCGCCATCCACGTACCCACAAGATGTGGGCCCCTGAGCATGTACATTTTAAAGAGCATCTAACAAATTTTGAAATTTTAATCAAAATCCTTGAAGCGAATTTTGAGAAAATTGAAAAATTCTAAAAAGTACATCGGTAAAGTATTAGTACTCGTTAGCTGATTTTGTTCAAAAACTTCGTGTCACGTCCCAGGAGGATACTCAGCTTAAATGTATAAAATATTGAAAATTTTGCGGATAAAAATATTAACTTTTATTTAATTAATAAGCCGTCGACGTTTCGGTCGAAAATCGTCGACCTTCCTCAGGACGATTATTAGAATACAAGATTAACAGTATTATATCTTGTATTCTAACAATTAATCGTCCTGAGGAAGGTCGTGATTTGCGACCGAAACGTCGACGGCTAATTAATTAAATAAATAAAAGTTTTTTATTTAATTCCTTGGCTGCAAAGTCTCCTATTCCCAATTCAAATAATTTATATGATTACAATTATCAAAATGCATTATAAATCAATTTGAGAGCTTTTTTCTCTGCATTCACATGTTTCCTTTTATCATGAAATGTCTCTCTCAAGAATTATTTTATTTTCATCATTTTGTATTTCATTCAAACCTGTTGTGAATGCTGCTAACTTTTGTTATTTATGACGAGCTTTTACTAAACGATCTCGGGTGGCGAAGGCCTTCAGTTGCGGCCGAAACGTCCTCCAATATTTGACTTTTTCAAGATGGTCTCAAATTGATGTACTCGCATCTTGAAAAATATATTTTTATAATAAAAAGAAGCTGAACTAGCTCTTCGAACCGAAATTTATTTAGTCCATATTCTTGAAAAGGATTTTTTTGTTTTTTGTTCTTTTCTTGTTTAACTGGAAATAATGCAACCCACATAGCACCCAAGTAGGACTGGAGGCAACAGGTCAAGTCTCGATTTCGGTGTGTTTAATTTTTTTTAATGATCCTTTAGCAGATAAATTAGCCGTCATTAGCCATGAGCGTGACACGGAGACACGATCTACGCACGACGCACGACGCACGCCGGGCGGAATCTTCAAAGTCCACTTTCAATTGACAATTAGACTATCCTTATGGAAAAATCCCATTCTGCTTGCTTCTAATTTCTTCATCTGTGTGTTTCCCATTAAATAGGAAAATTCCATTAAGAAGAAAAAAAATATATATATATGGGTTATGGCTTAAAAGATGACGAGTGTGAGGCCCAGGGATGCCAGATAACGAGATAACTGGGTGTCTGGCTCCCACGATCTCTCCTCGATTAGCTCCAGAAAGCAACAAATTTGAGCTGAGATTTTTTATAAAACACTTCTAATGACAATTTAAAGCTGATTGGTGGGTCGATTATTTAATAACAAAGAGGTTATATATTGTTGAACATTTTTAAATTAAAATAATTGTATGTTTACTTTTAACTATTGTTAAATTATTTTAATGAGGTTATATATATATATTTATATATACTCTACATCTCTTATTTTCTTTGAATTTTGTTGGCAATATTAAAAACGACTCAGAAATTAAAAAAACGTTTAATTTATTTATCCGGAGCATGTACCATTTGATGGAAAATGTTTAATATTTTTTTTAAGTTTCGGCCATATAGTCCGGGTTGGAAGCCAATAGAGCAAGAAGGGAAACTTAATACCTCTGTTCTCAAGTCAAATTATCCAAACTAATTAATTTACGACATGTCTGAGATATCAATTAGAGATGATTTAAACTGAAAATAGCCATCAAATTGTAATTAACAAAATTATCAATATTTGAACATAATAATTGATTTTAAATAACGAAATCCGGATAATTTTCACCTAAAAGTTCTAAATAAAGAAGCGGATCTTTAAAATTTCACTTTCTTCGTGACAAAATGAAGACATCTATTTCAATATTAGAGAGGGAGAGAAATAGAGATAGCAATCTCGGGCTGTTTGTTGATATTGAATTGAGCAAACGAGGAGAGAAGAGGGGAACTCCTTCAGGTAAGAAAAAAAAAAAAAAAAACTGAGTCAAGTCCATTTGATTCACTCGCCATCTGGCCTATGAGTCAAATCATTCCGAAAAATCGTTACCACATTATTAATAAATTTGATGAATCGCATTATATAAACAAAAATATGTTTTGAAATTGATTTATGAAGGAAAAGTTGAAATGTTTTCTTTGTTTTCAAATAACTCTCGTATTTCAATATTACAGCCATTTAAATTCAAAATAAAAACGAAATATTATAAATTCCATGTCTTAAGATTAAAAAAAAATAAAAATCTCTTTAAAAATATTATTATTAAAATGAATTGACAGATATCAGAGCAAACAAAAGGTTAACTATCATAGAGGTATAAAATTAGATAGGAAATTGCTATGAGCCTCGTGACGCAATTCGCAGACGAAGACGAATTGTTGGAGAAATAAGAAAGCCCGGGCCTAAAGAGCAGATCCGCATCTTGAAGTGCTGAATATCGGAGTTGGTGATCCCCAAAAAACAAGCGGAAGCAAAAAAAGGCAAATTGCCGTTTAGTTGGCCATTTCCCTGCCTACAAGGAAGAAGATGCTCATATTTATAATTATTAAAAAATTTAAACACTTCCTGTAATTAGACAAATAAGTGATAAGTCCTTAAATAGATTGTTTATACCAGAGAAATATAAATAGATGTAGCAGAGTAAAAATAAAACAGCCAAGAGGTGATTTGTCCATGAAGTCATTGTTTTAATCACGAACAGATAAGGTGACCCATTGACTCATTAGCGAGGCGAGCAAGCAAATGTTTTCGCGTCTATTTTTACTTTCGAAATAAAAACAGGCCATTCGTTAGAGCTTTTGTCTTCAATGTTTTGGTTTAATTATTAAATTTAGTTCATTCGTTAAGAGATTAGATATGAAATAGAACAATAAAAATCAAATCTTTTTTTTTTGTATGCCGGGCGGCCCCCGGTAGCCAGGGGTATAATGAAATTTAAAAATATATTTAATACCCTAAATGGCCTCAGTAACCAAAAAAGGGTTAAAAAAATTTATTATTATTAAGATCCCAACTGGCGCCAGTAGAAATTTATTATTAGCTGTAAATCCGAATTTGAATCGCAAATTGTTAACAAACTATCAATTATAATCTGAATTATTATTTTGTCCTTTTTCTGTTCTGATTTGAGATGTCAGCCATCTTTGAAACGCCAGGGATGCCAAAAATGAAAAAATTTACAAAACTCACCGCTGGTTGGATCTCAACGCCATTTATATTTAAAAGATGTTATCGATTAATTACATTTTTTTTTTATTTAACCAAATTGATTAAAAGCTAATGTAATATAAATTTCTAAGGGGAAACAAATAAATAAATTATAAATTTCACGCTTTGCTAATGAAAAGAAAAATATTTATTTATTTTTTTCAATGCCAAGCGACTCTTCTTTTGCAAATTCTTTGAAAAATCAATAATTTATTCACGGTATTATTATTATTATAATTATTCTATTTCTATTTAACAAGAAAATTTACTTTTAATTTATTTTTATTTTAATTTACCAAGTATTTTTATTAAATTTAAAATTGCAAAAATTTTTGTTTATAAACAATGTTTATATAAAATTGAATAGGCCAAGACAAGAGAAGGATCGATTGACATTTAATATTGAAAAATTTCTCATCAAAAAGCGATTAGATCGATCGAATGACATTGAAATCACATGAATAACACTCGCAAGCAACATTACCTTGATATTTACGTTTGCATTTATTCATCTCATAGGAAAATAAAGAGACAAATTGAAACGTTATGAAATGAAGGCACGTACTTAGAGAGCAATTGTTATTTGTTATGCTGACAAGTTTACGTTTAGGTAAAACAAAAAAAAGAAACAAATTATTATTCTTTTTGCTTTGTGATAATATTGAATTTTTTTTTTTTTAGATGCGAGCATTAGATTATAAACCGTTATATATCGTTCTTCATGCTTTAATACTGGTAAGGTTTTTTAAATTTGGCATAAGATCGTATAATAGAACACTTGTAGAATATAGATATAATAAATATGATAACTAGAGCCCGGATGTTGATGCACAAGCAAAGCATAAAATATGCATGCATTGATGCACTAGAAAATGACCAAATATGCACAATGAAGGGAAAAATATGTTAATTGAGTCGCATTTTATATTAAATTTTTATTTTTTTCTAAATTTTGATCGTTTAAGGACATGCGTTTATCTGAGAAGACAAGACGTTCTTGCACGCAGAAAATGAAGTGACAGACGCATACTTGAAAGAAGAAATCTGGGACAAATTGAGCTTTAAATGCTTATCTTTACATTTCCACCCTTAAAGCGTGAAAGTTTGAAAATATTATAAATAATTTTTAATTTTTGTCACTTAAATTAGACTTTAAAAGCAACTACACAAAAATATTCAAAACATGCTTTTTTCTTTAAAAAATGTTAAAAAAATATGTATGGAAAATAATGTTTTGGTTAAAAATTGGCAAAATATGCACATATGCTCGGTACAAAGAGAGTTATAAGTAGTGAGGATATTCAAGGCAGCCAAAGGCAATAAAGAAAATTCTATTTGTCTTTAGCTGAACTGCATGGGTCCCAGGATCTTTAATGCTCTTCCCAAAGAATTGAAATCGGCAAAAAATATAGTTGTATTATAAGAAAAATTAAAGAAGATGCTTCAAGAAAATCCTATATACTCAATAGAAGAATTCTTCCCACTCAAGACAATTGAATCCTATGTTCTTCTGTTATTGTTGTAATTATGCATGTGTTTTTTTTTTATTTTTTGTGTATAGTCCTGTATATTTTGATTAGGAACCGACCGAATATTCGGTTTCGGTTACGGTAGTAGCCGAAACCTGAGTCTGAAAAGATGGGATGAGGCTCGCATGCAAAAAGAAGGTCAAATGATTTGCAAAAGCGGAAAACAAAATTTAGTCTCCCTAAAAAAAAAAAGTAAAATAATTTTTTCGGGAGGGGAAAAAAAATTTTCAGCTGAGAGGAAAAAATTTCAAAAAAAAAAAAAAAAAAAGGTAAAATAATAATTTTTTTTATAGGAAATACAAGTTTCTGTTTCGGTTACGGTTTCGGCCGAAACTAAGATTGAGGCCGAATATTCGGTTTCGGTTTCGGCTGAAAATCTTGTTTCGGTCGGACTCTAATTTTGATCCTTCTACACACTTTCGAGTGTCTAAAAAAAAAAAAAAAAAGCTTTATTTCATACGTTTGTCGACGTTTCGGCCGATATTCGGCCTTCATCAGGACAAAGTGCTGTTTGCCTCGAGCTCATAGAGGCTCTTGGCAACTCCTGACAATGCATTTGAGAGAACATTCGTCGGATGTCATGACTTCTGTTTCACTACTGAACCAGAAGTCATGACATCCGGCGAATGTTCTGTCAAATGCATTGTCAGAAGTTGCCTATGAGCTCGAGGCAAACAGCACTTTGTCCTGATGAAGGCCGGAAACGTCGACAAACGTATGAAATAAAGCTAAAGATAAATATAATTTTCTTTATTGCTTTTGGCTGCCTTGAATATCCTCACTACTCATTATATATTCAGCCATTCCTCCTGAAATTAATCATTAAAGAGAATTGAACACTCAGGAACATTTTCAGCTTCAATACAAACAGCATCCGGGCTCAAGTGATTCTATTGTGTCTGTCAATTATCCATATAGTGAATAAAAACCATGGGCAATTTAAAAAAAAAAAACTTCAAAGTTTCATTTAAACTTTGTACTTTGAACTTGAACTAGCAGAGCGAGAGTGACTCACTAGGTAGAGGTAAAAGTGTTGACGAGCGCACATTTAACGTTATTGTTATTTTGCTTGTTTGCTTGCAGTACTCAGCGTTGGTGGGACTGAGCCTCTGGTGCTGGGAGATGACGGGCTTCAAAGAATACCATTTCAAGGCCCTGTACGGATTTAGTTTCAACACCACCATATCAATTGTGAACGCTTTTGCTGTCTATGCCTACTCGGTGGATATTTTAATCGAAAGAGAACTCAAAGTCGAACTGGTATGTTTGAAAAAGAGGTGGAGAGAGAGAGAGAAAGAAGGTTTTTTTTGGGATCCAAATGGCTTAAATAAAATCATCGGACTGCCTGGGGTCCGAACCCGCGATCGGGGGCTCTATTTTTCAAAGTTGGAAATTTATTCGCGCTACCCCCTAGTTTGGTGCCATTGCCAAAAAAAACAACCTGTGTAAAATTTTAGCTCAATCGGATAAGGGGAAAGGGTGCCCCAAGAGCCCTGAAATTCGAAAAAAAAAATCAGAAAATATTCATTTTATTTATTTATCTTGTTAAATATAAATTATATACAAAAAAGTGTTATATAAAAGTTGTAGATCTATAAAAAATACACATAATAACATCTATCAGTTTTTTATGTACGGCTAACGGTTTGAGAGAAAACCGCGAAAATCCATTTTTTTTCTTTCTCTTACCTATATATGTAATATATATATAGAGAGAAAATATTTGGTTTCATGTAATAAATTTGATGTCGAGATTTTGATGGATATACACGTTTTGAGATCCCCTGAGTCCAAAAAAATGGTTTATGCAACATGGCCTGTCCCGGTGGGGGTGGGGGTGTTTTGTGAACAGAATATCTCAAGAACGAAAAGAGCTAGGAGGTTGAAATTTTATATTTAATTAAAGTACCCCCCTGGCACGTGACACGAAGCTTTAGAACAAAATCGGCCAAAGAGTACTAGTACTTTACTGATGTACTTTTTCAGTTTTTTTTTTTTTCCGATTTTCTCAAACTTCGTTCTAACGATTTTGTTTAAAATTCATAAATCAATTATTTTTTAGATGATCTTTGAAATATATATTCTCATTTTGCCCTTGAAATATTTTGAAGCACACATTACTCTTGTACTTCATAGAAAGATGGTTGTCATGATAACAAAATATAAATATTTTTCTATACTGTGCTTATCACACCAGATTTTTTGTGTCAACATATATTTAGTGTCCAAAAGTATGGTACATGTGAATTTTAAAATGTAAAATTTATAAATATAGAAAAATATTTATATTAGTATCGTGTCGGTATTGAAAAATTTTAATGAAATTTTTCCCTTTGATGATCGGTTCTTAAGGTGCGCGTCTCGAAAAGTCGTTAGAAATGCCCAGTTGCACCAACATATCTCAAGTCTCAAGATCGTCTTACATCTTACATTTGAACTTAGAGTGTTGCACCAACATTTAATACGAACTTAAGTCCTGATTTTGAGCTTACATCTCAAGTAGTCAAATTTGGCGACTTAAGTCCCTCTCAGCCTGAATTCGTAACCTAAAAGGAGAATTGTGACATTTTATCTATTCAACTATCTATATAATCCCTTAGAATATATATATTTTTTTTTTTAAATTAATCAATCTTATTGTTATTATTTAAAAAAAAAAATTATATTTTCATACTGCCTGTCAAGAATTTTTAAAAAATTTACCAGGTATATTTATATTATATATAAAAAATTCGAAATAAAATTTGTTGAAGCATAGACGGTGTGTAAAAGTTTAAACTGTTTTTAATCGCTATAAATTGGTTTTTACTTCAAGATATTAATAGAAAACGTGAATATTGGTGTGGATGGAGCTGATCGGAGGTGAAGATTTTGATGTTTGCATAATGTTATAATTGACAGAGAAGGTTTTGAACATAACCTCGTATTTTCAAAATATATCTGTCAAAATTCAATATGATTTTAAATAAATATATTAAATATATTTTTACTGTTAAATTTATTAATATATTAAATTAAAATATTAGCCTAAATTAAATTATTAATTTGTTTATTAATTAAATAAACCCATTATTAAAAATATAATATATTATATTAAATATTTTAAATAGATATTAAAAATAATAGATTTAAAAGTTGATTGAATTGAAGTGGCAGAAAAACGTCAAACAAAAAGTAAGTAAATTTATTTATTTTAAATTAAAAAAAAATACTGTAGATTAACTTACAATTTGTTTGTGTTTTTTTGTACCATTTCATTCAATAGTTTGTCTAGAAAAATATATTATGAAAATTTTTCTCTTTTTTTATTCCCCAATGAGGGAGGGCCTAGAAATACTTCACTTATTAAAATTTGTTAATATTTTTTTGTTGACAGAATTTGATAAAACAGATTAAGCTGATTATTTATTTATTTATTTTTATTTTGGTCAGATTTTGGTTAGCAAATATGTTTTTTGTTGTCCTGCAGTGCCGCCTAGTGGCTAATTTGTAACAAAAATGCGAGGTTGCCAGATGTTGTTTTTTCTTAAAGGCAGCTTGGGTAAGATCATTTGAAGATTCATTGGTGCAACGTTTTAAATCTCAAGCTGAGACTTGAGTTCAAGACGGACTTGACCAAGTCAAGATCTGAGACTAGTTGGTGCAACTGGGCATAGAAAGCTTTTGACTACCGAGTTCCTCTAGGCGGCAAGAGATGGCGTTAGTGTTCCCCATTGGAATACAAGGGACTTTTTCCATTTCATTCTAGACTTTCCAGCTAATTAATTAAAGGTAAAAAATTAATTATTTTTTAACACAATGATTACTAATTTAATTATCTACAACTTATAGAGCTCCTTTTTTTAAAATATCTTTTATTTAATGCGATTAATCTAAAAAAAAATTTTTTTTTCGAAAATCAAAAAAAGGGCTTCTATAAGTTGTAGATATTTTAAATAGCTTTAATTTAAAAAAAATTTGAGGTCGATAGCTTCTAAATTGTGGCCGCTGGAAAGTCCCAAAATTAGCACCCCGAGACGCGCACCTTAACCCCTAAACACCACTTTTTTAAAATGGTATTTATTTATTTATTTCGATTTACAGCATGGCCTCTATAAATGTATCCATGATTTAGTTCGTTTTAAACAAATTGAAGATGCAGTCAGCTTCTGGAAATTTGGACTGGTAAGCTAAGATTGTTTTTTTTTTTTTTTTAAGTTGATGATCGAAACGTTGCAGTTAGTAATTATAGTATAGTATAGTAAGAAGGAATTTCTCGGCAGTTTGAATAAATGCATCATCAAATAAAATTGGAAATCGAATATTTATTGAATAAAAGAAATAACTGGAAACGCCTGCAATATATTCGATAGGCCACCAAATCTACTCCCCATTTAAACCGAATGCCTATCGACCAAGGCGTGTTTCTTCTTGAAGGATCTAATACAGCTGCTAATTAATGTTCTGACGTGGGTCTATCACTACCTGTGGCCTCAGCAATTGGATACCTCATTTAATTTAAATACCCAAAAGTAGGATATTTAAAATACTCTTATTTTAGAAGGTTTAAAATGAAAACAACAGAGTTTTATATGTAAAATATATTATTTATTCTATTGCCGATCGATTTCGTCAGAATGACATCTTCAGGCCGGGGCGTTAAGGGGGAACCGGAGCGAAGGAGTTACGCATGTTTTTCCCGATAAGATGGCGTTGTGTGTCATAAAAAGAATGCCCAAAAAATCAAGTAATTCAAAAATTTGCCAAGAGATGTCAGAATGGTAGATAATAATATTTAAGTTGATTTTCATTGATCTTTTAACAATAAATACTTTATAAATGTTATTATATATTATGTATCTTTTATAAAAGCATTAAAATATATAAATATAGGCAAGATATAGGCCAAAAGGGAATCGGCTGTTAGACTAGCCTGCCATCTATTGCAAGAATGCTGAACTAATTTGACAGTTGGTTTTTAAATAAATCATCTAAACTTATATTTTAAAAATTTCTTAATTAATATGTAATTAATAATAACAATAAATTCATTTTTAAATTAAAAAAAAAATTCAAAGATTATTGGGACAGATTGTTTTTTTGTATTTGCTTGATAACAAAAAAATTAATTACGATAATTTTTTAACAAGTCATTAAAAAAATTATAACTCGATGTCCCAATAATCTCTTATTAATTTAATTTATTTAAAAAAAAAACCGCATTGAAAAATTCCTTATTATAGTCTAGTTTTTTTTTTTTTAAAGTACGTTTAGACGTCGCTTCTGAACCCCCTTAATAACGGTATAATATATATAAAAACTAATATAATATTAAGTAAATTACAAGAGATTTTTATACAAAAACGTTATTTATTTTATATTTGAAGTATAACAATACTAATGAACAGCAAGCAAATTTTGAACAATTGGTTGGTATATTCATGAAGTATTTTTTTTTTTTTTTATATTAGGTCTATTTATAAGAATTTAGAAATTATAAGTGCATAATTGAATTATTATTTTTTTTTTTTAGATGGAAAATTTTCTCATCCTTTCAAGTCTGGGGTGCGTTGCTTGTGCATTATATGCAATGGCTTTAGCGGAACATCAAGATGATGCTGTAGATATCAGAGATTATCTTCTCCTTCAGAATACGCATTTCCTGGTAATAATTCAATTTACGTGTTTTTGTATTAAACAGGAGAGGTTATGAGATAATGAGGAGTGTGGTATGGTGATTTTAAATGATGGGTCTCCTACTAGAGTTAATTATCCTCGTCAACGTCCTACTGCTATAGATTTGACCATCGCACAGTGGGGCAGAATAAAAAAAACCTGGCAGAAATTAAAAAACGTAATTTTTTTTAATTTTAATCTTTACGTTTATATAGTTTGAGTATAAAACAATTAAAAATACAAAAAACAAATAGATATTTTGATCGTACTAGCTGCGTCGTCCGCCAAAAGAGGGCCGAATTTCGACTGAAATTTGAAGATGAACATTTTTTTTTTTAATTTTTATTAGTAAAAGGAGGCCATAAAATACATAAAAACAAACAAAATGTATTTAGAAATATATTTTCATTATTGAATTTCATTTTTTTGTCATTTTTTATAAATTAAAGAACAACCTTTTTTTGACAAAAATTGAAATATCTCAAAATGGCGCAAAAAGGCGCAAGTTTTTATTCTTGGCTCTTAAAATAGAATAAATTCTGGTTATTGTGGTATATAGAACATTGGTTAACTCCGTGCACCCATCAACTTTAATTTTGTTTGAAATTTTAGTATATGGTAAAAATCGACTTTTTTGGAAATCACTCAATTAAGAGAAGTTAATGAATCAATAAAAAAAATTAATTATATACATTTTGTTCCTTACTAATTGATGTAGCAGCCATGATATCTCGCATTAAAAAATAATGATTTAGTAACCGAGGGGAGAGCCTGAAATAGTAGGTGCGAAGACGTCCTCTGATCGGCGCGCGGGATTTTCGTCAACTTTGAAAGGACATAGAGAGCGTTGGGGGCATTATCCTTCTAGGGTATAATGCACCAACTATTCAACTAATGAATGGTATCAAGAAATCTCAAAAAATCCAGATTTCATTTTTTTTGAATTTCTGCCAGCTTTTTTTGATTCTGCCCCACTGTGTATCGTTTCGCCCGAATTGGCTCCTATCTCGGATTGGCATCTTCTAGACAGGGCCGGCGCAAGCTATTCTGCCGCCCTAGGCAAGATATTTTTTTGCACCCCCCCCAAAAAAACTTTAAAAATTTAAATTGCCGCCCCCTCCTTAAAATTTTCCCTGATCTCAAAAATTTTTCTGCGAATTTTTTTTTTTTTCGCGGAACCAATTTTTTCCCGTGCGCCGACCGCGGAACATTTTCTCTTGCGCGGAACCAAAATTTTTCCCCGTCCGAAAAAATATTTTACCTTTTTTTTTAGAGACACAAAATTTTTTTGCCGTCCACGGAACCAAAATTTGCCGCCCGCTGAACATTTTCTCTTGCGCGGAACTAAAATTTTTTTCCTTTTTTTTAGAGATGATAAATTTTTGCCGGCCGCGGTACAAAATTTTTTCGGGTGCCGCTTGTGGAACCAAAATTTTTTTTCCCTTTTTGCCGCCCTCTCCAGGTTGCCGCCCTAGGCGACCGCCTAGTTCGCCTAGTGGACGCGCCGCCCCTGCTTCTAGATGACCCAAATGGATCTGACCATCTACCAATAGTAGTTCAGGTTGGTGTGATCTTTTCCGATTCTAGAGTGAGAGGTAGGTCCTATTAGGTGGAATATGAAGAGAGTGGATTGGTCGGAGTTCCGGAGAGTGGTTGAGTGTGAGATTTGTAATTTGGAGTCACAAGTGCCAGATTATGCGTCTTTTATGAGAGTTATCTGTGATGCGTTGGATGTGTCTGTACCTTTAACCACAGGATCACCTAGGACGAGGTATAACCCCAATCCATGGTGGGATGATGCATGCTCTCTGAAGGTCAAGGAAGGTATAGGAGGGAGCCAGGGGCGCCGGAACGAATTTGAATCAGGGGGGGGGCAAAAAATTTTTTTTTAGAAAATTAAAATAATTTAATATGATCAAATAGTATAAAACAAAAACAAATTACTATAAAATTTTAAATAAAATCACAATTTTAATAAAATTAAAATTAAAAAAAATTTTCTAGTGATTTTATCAAAATTTTTGGAAAAAATTTGAAAAAAATGAATTTCTTACTCTTTTAATTTTTTTTAATTTAGAAAATTTTATTTTTAAAAGTAAAAATATATCATTTTTAAAAATAAATGAAATAAAAGAAGAAATTTTGCCCCCCTCTGTCCCCCCCTATAGGATGCCAGGGGGGGGCAATGTACCCTTGCCCCCCCCAGTTCCGGCGCCTATGGAGGGAGCCCATGTACGAGAATTTTGTAAATTTTCAAAGAGCCTCGGTGCTGGGACTAAGAAGCTTCTTAGGGAGACTAAAAGGGCAAGTTGGAGCAAGTATTGCGGGAGCTTGAACAGGATGAGTCCTATATTGAGGAAATTTGGTCCAAGGTTAAGAGATTTAGGAGTTCGATCAATGGAAGTCCGCAGTGTGTTTCTGGGGATGCTGATTGGCTTGAGGAGTTTATGAATGTCGGAGAGTTTCTGTTTTGACAAGAAATTTTAGCCGCTGAAAGTGTTAAACATACATTTTTAATTGCTTACTGTTAAGAGAAAATATTGCAATCATGTCAAAAAACGTTTTGGATTTCGTAAAATGATTTGTCTGTGAATAAAATATCTCAAGAACGAAAAGAACTAGGGGATTGAAATTTTATATTTAAGTTAGGCACCCCCATGGGACGTGACACGAAGCTTTTGAACAAAATCGGCCAAAGAGTTCTAGTACTTTACTGCAGGGGCGTAAATAACACCCCCGCAGAGCCAGCAATGCGGGGGGGGGGGGAGACGCATAAAAAAGATCTAATTTATCGGCGCAAAAAATATGGCGTGGCAAGCACAGAACACAACTTTCACATACTGAAGACAAGAGAAAGTTGTGTGCTGTGCCACCAGTCACATCGGATCTTCTTATAGAAAACTCAATGATCGGGTTCTCTTTGTGTGTGTCTTTTTACTTGGCCTTTTTTATATCCTAAGAAATAATAATTGACATAGTTTTAGCGGTAAAGCTCGTAATTTTTCCCTCCCGAGTATTCTATCCCCTCGTTTAAAATTTTGTGCAGTTGATGAAGTCCATCTTTATAATGGGGATGGGTTGTGGTGTTCACAACTTGGTCGCCCTATATACCCGGGTAGCAATTCGATGGGACCGAAAGAAGGATCCTCAAATGGCGACCCGGGCTTTTATGGGTCAGAAAGGTGCGGTCTCATTGGAAGACGTCATGAGTGCACAGGACGAGGTGTTGGTCCCCGATGGAATGCCTGTCATATATCGTATACCATGCGTCAAAACTTTCCCAGAAATCGATAAGAAATGAAGTAATTTTGTAATTTATGTATGTAAAAAGATAAAAAAATAAATATTTTCATATTATTTTGTATATTTGCTCTCTTTTGTTTAAGCAGTGACTTTATCTGCCATCTATTGGCGTTCAGTGAGACTATTGTGGTTCATTTTTCTTCCGCCAGAGCGAGAAATTTATAAAAGCTGTAAAGTAAATAAAAGTATTATTGTTGTATTATTTGGTTTATTCGATTTTATCACTACAGTGATTTTGTAAATATCCTTTTCTTTTCTCTCGTGCCGCCCCATTGATTTTTCCGCCCTGTGCAAGGGCATAGGTAAAGAGAAAGTAATAAAATAATGTATTTAAAAATTATAGTTGAAATTCTAAGCCAAACATAACCACACACACAATCATTATCATATCATAAAAGAAAAATAAATTTAATACATGAGTGTCTATGAAATAATCTATTAATTTCTTTATATAAATTGTTTGAATTTAGAGGTAATAAAATTAACCAATTTGTATATAGTCGCCAAGTTTATATGTATTTGGCTTTGAATGAAATAATAAATTTGAATCTACCTGAGATCCAGGCTTTTTTCTTATTTTTGGAAAGAGAGATTTCACAAAACCTTTTTCAATGATTTAATTTCACTATTTGTAAAACAGACGCAAAGAGAGAGGGAAATGTTTCTAGGCAAAAATGCGCGACCTTCAACAATGACACGACAATCGAGACCTAGAACAATCGACAAATACATCACGTGACTGGCTAAGTGATTTGGGAAGTTCACGCTAGGTGGCACCGTATATAGACAAATGGAGACCACTACCCTATAGATAAAGATTAATATTAAATAAATGTGGCAAGATCGGTGTATTGCATATAAATATAATTATAAATCGTTTAAAATTCTCAATGTCCTAAAAAGCTGAAGATAAAAAAAAATGAAAATAAAAAGTAGGCAACCATGTTGTACAACTTTATTAAATAGAGAAAATTATAACAGGGAAAAGGTCAGCGAAAGAAGGGGAGGAGTTCAAAGAAAAAAAAAAAAGTTATTCTGGCCTTTTACTTGTCGATATTTTCTTTATTTTCATACGTCATCGATCAATTTTAGGTGCAACCGATTGCTATAATCTACATGCAAGTAGTTTTTTATCCGAACATTGATACGAGATACGTATCAACGCCCTGAAGATGGGTATCGTAGCCGATAGGGGCCGAAAAGAATATCATTTTTTTTCTTTGGACTTTTCAGTATAAAAACTAATATTTTTTTTATTTTTATTTTTATAAAATTCGTTTTATGGTAATACAATAATAAAAAGAAACAGCCTTTGGATTATGTTATAAAATAAAAAATTAAGATGAAGTCAGCCCCAGGCCTGGCTCTTGCAATAGTGAAGTACGAGCTTTCCGTCGGTGCCGTAGCACTCAAAAAGATTCTTCACCACTTGATCAGGGGCCGGGGCGAATGCTTGATTCACATATAAAAATAATCCTTCACTTGGGTCCAGTTTTAGGTATTTTTTTATGAATTCAATGATCCAACCAATTTGCCTCTCTGGATCCACAGCCCATTTCTTCTTTTTCATTATCGGAGCATTCCCAGTCGCTTTTAATAAAATATCAACTAAAACATATGAAAATAACATTTGTTTTGAATAATAAATTAACAAATTTTTAATTTAACAAACTCTCAACTAGTCAACGCTTTAATAATGCTCAAATAACATTTAAAATAAAATAAAATGAATAATTTTAAAATTAAATCTTTTTTCATGTTTAGATAATAATAAACTTACTTTTTAATTTATCCATTTTTGGAGTTGCCCCTTCGTTATCATTTGCTGGAATTTCTTCATCTTTTGATGGATTTGATTCTAATGATGCTGGTGGTATACTTTCACTATTTTCAGCCATTATTATAATTGAAAATTAATTTTTAAAGATTAAAATACATATTTGTATTGTATCTGTCAAAGCGTAGGTAAGGTTAGATAGGAAGCGTAGGAAGCAATCAGAACAAGAGTTGCCTAGTGACATCTAGCAGAAATAAAAGGAACTAGGGCTAGGTGACAGCATTCAATTCAAATATACCTGAAGAAATAATAGATAAATTCAAATCAAATAGGCGATTCTCATTTAATATAAATTTTGGAAAGAAAATAATTTCCCTGAAACCTTTAGAAGATCCTTTTTTGAATAACTAAAAATAGATTTCAAAATTTCAATTAGTTGTGGAGATGGGGGATAGACAGAAGGACATTAGCGAAGTATATAGTCTATATAATAATAGATAGAAAATAGCAGACAAGAAGATTATTCATATATTAATCTGAAAATATAAAAATTAAAGGATAGAGCAAAAACCTTTAATTCTAGTATTTTAAATAAATTTATTCAATAATAAAAAACAATAAATATTTATATATAGGACCTATATAACATACCAGAATGGAATTTGTACAAATGGAAGAGAGAATTAAGGAATGGAGGCGTTACGGAAACAACACTTGCTCGGCGATACTGTCCAATTATATAAATACCCGGAACGGACTCGATGTGTATCATCGGGGTCGCATAATCGACTTTCTTGACGAAGTCGGCCAGCAAGTGTATAGAGGGCTTCAACGGTGTGCTTATGCGTGACGAGGTATGACTCGTGACATCCACGTGATGTCCATTCAGTGTCAAATCGAGGATCATGCACTCTCCATGTGAAGCGCATAGCTGATAGCCACACCGATGTGGATACATCCTCGCTTCGATATAATGCCAGATTCTCGGCATTAGAGGCTATCCATTGGACAGCAACACGGCCCAGGACGTACCCCCCGCCCACCGCGTACGGGATATACCTGTCGCAGAGAAACCATCCTGGTTCTCTCCATTTGCCGAAACGCTGTACGGTGGCATGTCCACTGAAAAAGCCCCAATAAAGCCAACCGCCGCGGATAGTATCGGAGGAATAACGTAGGCGAAGCTCGGCGACGATTTCCCGACACCGGGCGAAAGTGTCGTCGTCTATTTTGAGTACATAGCGCACTTTGTCCGGGCCATGTTTGTCGAACCAGACGAGGGCTGCTAGCCATTTTCCTGGAAAATCAATTTATAAATTTAAAATTTTACCTGAACTTTTTTACTATTTTATTCTCTTTAACAGCTTTCTTAAGACTCAGTTTATACACCAGAGCCAGAGAGATATGGAGGGGTAGCCCCCCCCCAAAAAAAAAAAAAAATCCAAAAAATTGGGGATCATGGTGTTATCAATAAAATTTTAAAATACTTTTAGAAACTATAAAAAATATTTTGTATTCTTTATTCATTTTGGAGTGGGGATTTCTCTCGGATCATACGAACTCTCGTCTGAAAGATTTTCTGGCTACAGCCCTAATCAGAGCAATATAAAATTAAGATCTATTATTTTTTATGATTCGTCCAAAGAAGTTTTATTTAATAACAGCAACTGAGAAAGCCTTAAATCCAATATTTGAATGTCAATGAGATGAAATCTTGTTGAGTTGTTTAGAATTCCATTCAATATATTAAGAGTAGGTTAACTCCCTTATCTACGCTAATTTTATAATCCATTCAACGGCGCTAATTTCTTTTCTTTTTCCATTTCGAGTATCTTAACGGCAATCTTTAATCTATTGATTAAAATTAATATTTTTAAGAGACAGTCCAGTTTATTATCAATATATTGATCTATTTCTAATCCACTAAATAATTTTGTAGATAATATAAAAATCTGGTGTCACTGGTCGCATAGAACACAACTTTTTCCTACCTTTGGTACGAAAGTTGTGTTCTGTGCTTGTCACACCAGATTTTTTTGTGTCCAAATATATTTAGTTTCCGACAGTAGGGTACAATTGAATTCAAGATGTAAAATTTATAAACATGGGAAAATATTTATATTTTGTTACCATGGTAACCATTTCTCCTATCTTTTCTATGAAATAAGACAGTAAAGTGTGCTTCAAAAGATTTCAATGGCAAAATGAGAATATACATTTTAAAGAGCATCTAAAAAATAATTGATTTGTGAATTTTAATCAAAATCGTTGGAGCGAATTTTGAGAGAATCGAAAAATACTGAAAAAGTACATCAGCAAAGTACTAGTACTCTTTGGCTGATTTTAAAAAAAAATCTTATTTCCACGCCTCAGGGGGTAACCGAACTTAAATATAAAATTTCCACCTCCTAGCTCATTTTCTTTAGGGGACCTCAAAACGTGTATATCCATCAAAATCTCGACATCGAATTTTTGTCATGAAATACTTACCAATACTTTCTCTCTATATCTAGGTAAGAAGCAAAAGTTTTAAGACTCTCACCGGCAAGTTGTTCATACGTGTCAGGTACATCGACAAAGACTAGATCTCCGAATTGGTCTTGTTCACGCTCGAGTTCAGCCATTTGTTCATCAGAAAGGCCAGCGTGGCCGATGACAAACCTAAAAAAAAGAATTCAAATTTATATATATGATAGAAAAAAGAAAAGCGATTCCAATGTTTTATACCAATGGCAAATGTCAGGATCATTTCTCGAAAACGATATCCAAGTTTCCCGGGCAGCGATCCTCTGCTTCTTGTTGCCTGGACTAGAAAGAATCAGCACAGCGAGGTAACAACTCTTGGTAGGATCGTCGTTAACTCCCACACCCGGGGGCCCTTTTCGTCGTGGCGCGTTATTTCCATAGGAAGATGTAAGAGACGAAGAGGATAGAGAATAAGAACAGCCACGGCGGTTCTCTTCCAGGCGAGTGAAACTCAGAGTGAGCATCGACCCGAGAACAAACCCGCCCAGAGTGGCAACCAGCAAAGGGCGCCAGGCTCGGCGCATGGCTCGAGGTCACCGCTCGCTTAACATCCCTAAAACAAACCAATTGCCGATCACGAATCACACAGTGAAGAAGTCCTTGGCCTTCCTTTACCTTTATTTAAAGTTATTAGTTTAGACCCAATTTTAAAATGAGAATTTTAGACAAATTTTATTTTTTATTTCCATAAAGGAAATAACACAGCGCAGGCTGCTAAAAAGTTACGTGACGTGTATGGTGAGGAAGCTTTAAAAAGAGACAGTGCCGAAATTGGTTTGACAAATTTCGTTCAGAAGAGGGAGCGGGCAGCCAGGAAACGAAATGAAACTCAAGAGTAGTGGAGACAGTTTCGGCTATAATTAAATATCGCCATCCTCAGTCCATTTTCGAGCTGTAAGCATTGTACAATTTTTGATATATTAAAATATAATTATTCATATATAGAGGTAAAGGTGGTAATATGAGCCCTGTAGGTATTATGAGCCCCCAATATATCTCGTCATAGAGTTCCCACAATCTAATGGGGATTGATGGAAACACTGTGTTCCGTTCTTTTTTAGGCCTCTAGAGAGCTTTGGTTCAGTTGTTGATGATAGATGGTGGATAAATCAGGTGTTTGTGTTTTCTTCTACTAAAAAACTTTGAAAGGTACCTATTTAGCCCTTAATTATGATTATTATTCGATTACATTTACTTTAATAGGCTACGCAATCTAAAAGAGTAGGTTTTAAGCTTTGATTTAATGTAGGTGATAATTAATTTAGACAGTAACAAAGATAAAATATGCTTTGAGGAAATTCACTATGGCTATGTCGGTAATGTGAGCCCCCTTCTGTGCCTGGTATATGAGCCCCAATTTTTGATGGTCCGACAATACCGGAGAGTCCGTTTTGGAAATGCCAGTGGGAGTTGATAATCCCGGAGATGAGCCTACGCCCTGTAAGTTTTGTGAAGGACTTTACTCTGCCAATCATCAAGGAGAACTGTGGATACAGTGCCTGATGTGTGAAATGTGGGCGCACAATGACTGTGCTGGGACTGAAAAAGATGTTTATATTTGTGACTTTTGCAGATCATAAAATATTTTCTGTTTTCCAACTTATTTACACTAATATAGTTTTGTAATTAACAAAATACAATTTTCATAAAGGATATTTGTATTACTAACCTCTTTTTAACACTCTCTAGACCTACAAGAAAAATATTTTTCAACATAGAGTATGCACTCAAATGCCAATGCATTGAGTCAAATGTAGAGTTGTCAATAGGTGGGTAATGCTTGTATATATATCCCAAGCAGAGCTTTTATATACGATACGATCAGTCCCAGTGATTGACAACTCTACATTTGACTCAATGCATTGGCATTTGAGTGCATACTGTATGTTGAAAAATATTTTTCTTGTATATATGAATAATTATATTTTAATATTACAAAAATTGTACAATGCTTACAGCTCGAAAATGGACTGAGGATGGCGATATTTAATTAGAGCCGAAACTGTCTCCACTACTCTTGAGTTTCATTTCGTTTCCTGGCTGCCCGCTCACTCTTATACAACAGCCACTTCACAAATTGTAATTTCGTTCAGATTTTTCACTCAACGGGTGGGGGGGGGGCGACCAAAGGACAAAATCAAAGCCACAATCATCTAACTGTTCGTACTTTAATTTGTTTTGTGAGAGCGAAACAAGACTTGATTCTTTTTCTCCTATATTTCCCTATTTATTATAGAAATTGTGAAGACAGGGGATTTATTTATCTCAGAATGATTCATTTAATAGTAGAAGGGAGAAAGAAAACAAAATCTTTTGATGGCTTAGGAATCAAAACAAAGTTTGTTCAGCTGTGTCTTCGAGCCCTTCGTTTGTTTTTGTTTTTTTTCTCAAGTGAAGGCACACAAGCGAAAAGAGTCTTAATAATGCGCTAATAATCACGATTATAACTCTAGAAAGCAAATGAAGCTGTTTCACTTTGACTAGTGAGAAAATAAGGATATTAAAAAGATCTGAGATATTTTGAAACTGAGAGCTTTTAATATTTATTCTTAATTCTTTTATAAAATTAGTTGCTCTAATAATTTTTAATCATCATTTTCTTTATCAATCAATAAATGAAATAAAAAAAAACAACCAAAGTTGATTTCTTACCTTCTGCCAAAATGATTTTGTATATATAAAACAATAAGAATTTGCTTTTAAATGATTTGACAGTTCATTTAATAAATAAATCAACATGATGAATTATTAAATGTGGATGATTTTACATTTGTTTAGTTTTAATTAAAAAAAAGAATAAAGAAAGGGATAACGTAGGGCTATTTTAGGTGTCAAGCAAAAGGCAAAGGCAAAGGGAGCCAGGTGCCAGACATGTGTCAAATTACAACTTTTATAAAACAAGCGCTAAATTTAAAAATCTTGCTGACGTCACATTTATTATTATGTATTTCCGTATAAATTTTATAGAACATTTTTTTTTTGAATGAAAAGATCTTGAGCAGAGGACATTTTAGTCTTTAGGCTTTTTTAAAATATATAAAAATTTGCCTCGGCTCTTCAAGTCAAAGCCAGGGCCGCTGAGCGCTTTCCTCATGGGCGGATACAAAGATGGAGAGGGGGGGGGAGTAATTGCCCCCCCCCCAGAGATTGGAAAAAATACTTTTTTTGAAAAAAAAAATTTATTTTTAATGTAAAATTTTAAAAATTAATACTTAAAAATTTGATTTGTATTTATATTCTAACAAACAAGTACAGAATGCGCCTTTAAATTACCGAAATATAGAAAAAATTGTGTGCTGTGCGACCAGTCACACCAAATTACCCCCCCCCCCGAACGAGAAACACCTCTGGATCCGCCACTGCGATGAAGAAGAAGATTTGAATGCTGAACCAATTGTTTCTAATAAACAATCTAGAGAGTAGAGATCCCCTCCCCCTAACCACCGTTCGACCCACATCCGATGATTTTATTTAAGCTATTTGGATACCAGATGCTTAAATAGAAATCCTGGATCCCCCAATATTACAACGGTTATCTAGAGTCCTATATGCCTAAGTTCAAAAAGATGGTGAATGTGTGTGGAGTGTGAGGGAATGAGAAAAGGGAATGTTTTTTAAAAAAAAAAAAAAAACTCGCAATAAAGACCCTACGAAACTACATCGAAAGGTGTAATGACGTCGATGATCGAGTATTTGATGCGTTGTTCATCCTCGAAAAAACTACTGACAAGCAACATTTAAATTCTCTAACTCAAAATAATATTACAGATTATTTAAATTAATTCATTTTTTATATTTTATACATTAATATTAAAATAATTAATATTTACTCAAATTGAATTAAATACCTTAATAAGTCGAAATTTCATTCATAACAACCTTTATTCTCGGAATACTTGATAACTTGATAACTTGTTAACTCGACATTTTTATTTCCTCCCGTGGGATTCGAGTTATCGAGGTTCTACTGTATTAATATTAATCTGTTAGATTTTCTACATACCCAGCGAGTTTCTTTTTTTTCTTTCTTCTCTTTTCTTCATTTGTGTCTTCAGACACCCGGCTTCTTTCTCTTCTTACACATTCATCTTTATTTGGATTAGGAATAGGACAAGTGCCGATCACGGAGTATGGGAGTGAAGGGAAGATCTCTAATTTGTAACGAAGAAGGAAATGAATATTAATAAAACATAAAAAGGCAAAGAAATAAAATAAAAATATTATGTTTAATAACTTGAGAAAGACTCTTTGGGTAGTTCAACTCAATAAGAATTAACAAGATTTCATTTAATAAAGTAAAAATATTAATAAATTTACAAGTTTTCCTTTTTATAAAAACAACCATAACACAAGTTCCAGCTACACGGGGGTGATTTTTAACTCTGTGTGAAAAGAAAGTCAAACGGTTCGTGTAGCAGTTGGAACACAAATATAATACAAAACAAATAGTAAACAATACAAGCTTTCATCTTTTTTTTTTTTATACAAACAAAATACTTTATGGATCTCAGATTGTTTTTCAAATTTATAGAAAAAAACAGAGGGGGTAGGGGAAGGCGAAGACCCCGGGCAAGGAGTCCAGGGGACGAACTTCCCTGGCAGCCCGCCGAAGGCACGCTGCGCAGCTAGTATTCAACTAAAAGATGGATATGACTTTAGTATTGGCTGTTTAAAGAGATTTGACGAGCAATTTTTTTCATTTATGAATTCAAAATTGCTAACGATTTGTGAGTTTTTTTTGTTAGTGAGTCAAACGTTTCATGGCCCTTGGGAATCGAACCCAGGCGTGTTATACTTGGCACGACCCTCGACCAAGACCAACAAGTACTCACAGTTCCAGGGGCGTAGCTAGGCCTGTGTAGCCGGTGCACCGTACCGGGACCCCCGAGGTTTGGGGCCCCCGGCTAAATGAAAAAAAAAAAACGATAATAGTTAAACTTAGTAATATTTTAGAAAACAAAACACTTCAGTTAAAGGTTCAGAAGTGAAGTGTGTTAATTTTTTGGTTAAAAATGGTGTCTAAATAGTGATTTCAAGGTTATTATTTGTAAAATTTTGATCCCGGTTAGACACTTCGCTGGGGCCTAATTTTCTTATTTTGCACCGGGGCCCCCGCAGGTCTAGCTACGCCCCTGCACAGTTCCTATATATCTGCAATTTCAGTGATAAGTGGCTAAGTCGATATTTGTCCAAAATGAGTTAAGGGGCGTGTCCCTGAAAAACTGTTATTAGCCGATTGAGAAGCTGGTTACTCTAGGCGGCAAGAGATGGCGTTAGTTCTGCCCATAGGGAAACAAGCGTTTTATTCCGTTTCATTTGAAAGATTCCAGCAAATTAATTAAAGGCAAAAAATTAATTATTTTTTAACACAAAAATTACTAATTATCTATAAGATATAGATTTTTTTAATATATTTTATAAACATAATCATTAAGGCGTGCGCTTTTATCCATCTTCAGTTTTGTGACTTTAAAAGTCGAGTAGAGAAAATTGACTTGACCACTTTATCACTGAGATGACCGACATGCAGTTTGAATTGCATTTTTTTTCTACAGAGAGATTTGAAAGGAGAAATCTCTAAAGAAAAATTTCTCTCTTTTTCAGTCGCTTGATAATAACAGCAGGCCGAGAGACTTTTGGGTCTGTTCTAACGCCTTACTGTAATCAGCAAATCCCTTATCAGGGGTTGCGGTATCCATTATACTTAGTTAAAGAGATCTACAGTATAAAATAGGGAACAAAAATTTTTTTTTTTCTGCGGCATAAGCTTATGAAGTCAATTTAGATATGGCTATGATGACCAAGTACTCAGGCTAAAAATTATTTCGTTTGAATTGACTCTGGTTCTCATGATAAACGGGGCCAAAGACACCAAAGGAAACGTTCTTCTTAACTCTTATTCCGGCCTATTCTCTAAAAACAGACGTTGAAATTTAAAATGAGTGTTAAAAAGTAATGTAAAAACAATCAGCGTTAAAAAATGCTATTCAAAATCACTTGCTTGCCTCAAATAGCTATTCTGTAAACAAAAACTTTAAAGCCAAAGCGTTAACATTTAGTAAATAGTGTTAAAAATTAATGCCATGTTTAGGGGTTGCCTTTAATATTTTAACGTCGTGTTTAAAATAAACATGGCGTCTTTAACCTAAAAAGTAAGGTTATGATTTTGATAGCTTTGAAATAAAAGCAACATGTTAACGTCGCTGTTAAAACTTTGTTTAGAGAATAGCATTTTTTTAACGCTGATTGTTTTTTACATTACTTTTTAACACCTATTTGTTTATTTTAAATTTTAACGTCTGTTTTTAGAGAATAGACCTGATTGATATCTTTTTGTTTTTTATTATTCTTTGTATCATTTTTAGCACTTGTTTGTTTGAAATCATTTGATAAATAAACGTTTTAAAAAATATTCTCCTTCTATAATTGACTCTCCAGTATAAATTAGATTGCCTTTATCTCGAAAAGTAGAGTCAATTCGACAAAAATATTATTATTTTCGTATTCAGCAGACCAAAATTAGCTAAAATTGTTTAACAAATCCCATGCCGCATAATCAGTGCTGCCCTGCGTAATCGATATATTCATTAACTATTAATATCTTCTTCAACTTGAAAATTATTTAACAAGACTTTTACTTTTGAATATTAAAACATATGAAAGTAATATAAAAACTACGCTAATAAAAAAACAAAAAGTTTTACTTACGCAATACTCAATGCAATTAGCAAATGCATTTCTATTTTAGCAAAAAATGTTTCTATCTTTCTTTCAATCCAGTGAAAAAGTGTAAATTTCTTCTCAAAAAGTTCGACCAATTGATTTACTAGCCTGAAACAAAAACAAAAACATTATCAACCAATTCATTTGTAACGAATTCTATATAAATATTAGAAACTTACGGAATTTTGTTTATAGCTTGCTTCATGCAGAATTAATTAGAATTACTTTGGTAGTTGACTAGATGACAATCGGATTGACTCCAAAAAATTTCCAAATCATCATATATCTGGAAAAATAAAAATAATTAGAAAATGTGACAAAGAAAACATTCATTCGATAATAACACACCTTTGGTTCAGGGGAATTATAAAAAAGAGCTTGACAAATGCGGCAATAGTGCTGGGCGGGGGACCCGAAGTAGCCGTGTTCTTGCAGCACTAGATAGCGTCTTCGCCAAGCTTGGAAGGCAGCCAGAGCCGACGGCTGAGAGGCCAAACGGGTCAAATGACGTCCCAAAGCTGCCGGGCTTGGATACGAGTCCACGTGCAAGAAAGACCCTAACAAGCAGATTAAAAGAAACAAATTGTAATATCCCTCCAATAAAAATTCGGTGGTTTCGAGGGTATTTTGAAACAAAAAATGTGGTATATGAAAGGGAACTGAGAGGGTCGGGCCAGGATTTGTTGTGGATTTTAATATAGAGTAACTCTATTTCTGGGATTCATCTTTAATCATGCAATACCGAAGGGTCTATGATGTCCTTTATGGGCCCTAAAGAGAGCAAATAGTTCTCAGGGCCATCAATAAATAATTTTTCAATTTCTTTGAACTGCTTAATTTATTTAGTAAATATTTCAAAACGTCTAAGCCATGGACGGCCGAGATTGGAATAAAGTGGAGAAAAATATGCATCGAAATTTGGATCTTTAATTCGAGAATGCAACTTTTAGTCTCCCACGATCCCTCTTTTTTACGCAATAAGCAGGCGGTTTGTCAAGGCCTTATTTTTTTTTTAAATTGTATTATCTATAGTTACAAAATATAATATGGATATAGGTAAAAAAGTACAAATTTTGTAATTTCTTTTTGTTTCAAATAAAACAATTAGAAAACATGTTTTTTATTGCAATATTTGATTTAAAAAAAAAGTGAAAAGAATCGATGGTGAGAATTCTCCATAGCACCGTCTGATGTTAATATTTAACACCCCCTTCCCTCCCTCAATACCTCCTTCATTCTTAATTAAAATAGAAAATGGGATAGATTTAATCTGAGAAATTTCCTATGGAATATTTAAATGAAAACGTAAAAATTATATTACAAGTATTTACTGGGTAAATCAAAATAGTCTTAAATTTACTTTTAAGAGAAATAGAAAATAAAAGACGTTCAATTGAAAATGGCCCTCGGGGCTTGGTGTAGAGGTTAGCGTGCTAATCTCGTATACCAAACGTCGCGGGTTCGGATCTCAGGCAGTCCGATGATTTTATTTATGCCAATTGGATACCAATTGGCTTAAATAAGAATGCCTGGACCCCTTATTATTAAATCAATAAGGGTTATGGTAAATGTCTTACATGGCCTGAGTCGCCGAAAAGACAGTGTGAATGAGAAAAAAAGTGTGAATGTTTTTTTTTTTTTTTTTTTTTAATTGAAAATGTGAGATTGTTGTCAATTTAAACATGTTTAAATGATTATTCTGGAACATATTCATCCTCGACTTGACATTTGATTGGCAGACGGGCAAAGAAGTCGCGCTTCTTAAGGGCAATTCCTGATGAAGCGGGCAAACCAATCTCGATCTTCTCTTTCGCTGCTTTCCATTATTTCTCGTAATAGTAAAGCATAATATGACGAATGTATATATGATTTTCTACAAAAATTTTTTTTTAAAAAAAAAAAAAAAAAAAAAAACAAATTTGACGGATAATTATATTCGTATTATAAGTGTAACAGGAGTTTATGAGATGATGGATTCCTTGGGCGATGAACGTCCAACCATCCTTTAAAGGAGACCCGTTCTCCATTATTGTAGAGGCAAATAATTATATCAGGAATGAAAGTTAGAAGAAAACGCAGCAAAATTTTTTCTTTAAAAATATATTTTAACAGCTCACGTTTCGGCCTTGATCAAAGCCATTCAAACAATTCAAAATATGTATATAATGACCAATAACAGCTCCGAGGATGCCTTTGACCAAAGCCGAAACGTTAGCTGTTAAAATATATTTTTAAAGAAAAAATTTTGACTGTGTTTTCTTCTAACTTTCATTCCTGATACAAATTCCACCAGCCATAAAATACCCTTATACTAGTAAATAATTATGAAGAGTTATTATATTCTTTCTGTATCACTAATATTTAAAAAAAAAAAAAAGAAGAAATTTCATTACCTGGAGGCAAATGAAGGGTACATTGGTGCCAAGACGGTCCAAGTATAACAGGAATAGATCCATGATGGAAGGCATTCCACCAAGTCTTCTCAGTAAGATATTCACTACAAAATGAATTCTCAAATGCCAAAATAAAATGATAATCTTGTAAAAGTGGACAATCAGTGTCAAAATGATGAGTACAACTGAAATAAACACAAAAATAAAAATTAAATTTTTATAATACAACAAAATTCAATTAATTTAGTTCTAAATTAGCTAAACCCCGCATTGGCGTAAAATATGCCTAAATGTTCTAGATGACAGGAGGCGCAATCAACTCAATCACAGAAAAAAAAGTTCGAACACAATAAGAATTAGTAATCCCGTCTAGGGGACGGCTATTTCGGGGGCGTTAATTAAGTCAGCGATTTGCCTCTTATTTATGAAATTTTAATATCATGATAAAAGGATTTCCTAATTAAAAAGGAATTAGATTCTAAAGGAAGTTTATAATTAATGGATTTTTCTATACTTAATATACAAGTATGTAATAAAAACTAACTTTCTGGCTCTCGGGCATGGTGTAGGGGTTAGCGTGCTAACCTTCTATACCGAGGGTCATCCGATGATTTTATTTAACCCATTTGGATACCAAATGGCTTAAATAAGAATGCCTGGGCCCCCAATATATAGTATAAATAATAACGGTTATCGTCTAAAGCTGTGTTTCCCAACCTTTTTGAAGTCCACGGCACCCCAAAGGTGCGTTGTGAATAACATTGTTACGTTCCACCACCCCTTGAACCCGGAAGGAGGGTGGTTCACGCGCTCTGCCACCCTGAGCGCTGGCCATCCCCGGACAGGGGATGCGAAAGGGGAACATGAGGAGGGAGACATGAACGACTCGACCAGCAAGCTGTATTGAACACACCATTGAGAAGCAAAGACCGACATTTCCGTTGACTAATTGTACCTTTATTCACCCTATATCTATATATTTACTAAAAAATCAAAAAATAAACAAAAGCAAAACGTTATATCGTCGTTTTTTTTATTTCAACGATTCCCTGAACCTGTGCCTTCTAAGAGACCTGCAGCCGCGGAAGGAGAACCAAGGCATTCCACCTGCGAGGGCAGCCGCTCGACCTTGGAGGTGCGAAAACGCTACAACATTACACACTATGGGCACCCTCTT
>JAKCPI010013301.1:0-21464 GCA_023213315.1 Euborellia annulipes | reverse complement strand
AAAATTATCCGTTTTTTAATAATTATACCAAAACGACATATTAGCTGTCTATTTTGTGTCCAAGAAGGAAAACACGAGTTTCTTTTATTCAATTGTATTAATTTGGACTGCATCCACCATTTTATAAAAAAAAAATTAATTTCCTTAATTTTTTAATAAGTCATTAAAAAAATTATAACTTTCTGTCCCAATAATCCCTTATGAATTAAAAAAAAAAAACTGCATTGAAAAATTATAATGGTCTAGTTTTTTTAAAGTACGCTTAGACGCCCCTCCTACACCCCCTTAAATATTAAATATTATTTTTTGGAACTGAAAGAAGACGAGATTTAAATAATTTAATCTTAAATATTAGCGCCTATTGAATTTGCTACTACAATTATTATAAACCTGTTGCAGTAGTCTTGCTAATCAGGCCTAAACTGGACCGACCTACCGCCTTAATGCCGGATTATTAGAAACATTTAATATAATGATGCAAAATTTAATATTTATCTCTTGAAAAAATTTCTAATTACACTTTGTTTTCTTAAATTACCCCTTTTTTTGCTGCATTATCACGTAGAGGTGGCTTTTCAACACGCCGGATTAGCCGGTATGCTGGTGTCCGGATTAGTAAGACTCTACTGTATTTTCATTCTAAAAATCTAATTAAAGGAGGGGGGGGGGGTGGATAATTAGGCGAGAGAGAAGAATAGCAATTCAAATATTCATTTTATCAAATTTTTTATTACAATTTTTTTTACAGAATTAGAAAAATATATTTACTTTGTGTTTCTTCTCTTTCTCAAACTTTTCGTTAATTCAATTACCTATGAATGGTCTCGCATTTAGATTTAAACCGACCGATGCTTTTTCAAGTAAACTTTTCAACATCCTTAAATTGTCTTGAATTTCTGGCGATTTCATAAGCTCAATAACGCCAGGAATTCCTTCAGCTTCAAATTTCCTTACAATGCTCTTTACAGTCAATATAAGTTCTTTAAATTTTGGAATTCTACCAATTTTCTGATCCAAAAAATTCAAAAGTGCCATCGCCGTTCTAGTATGTGGCTTTAATAGATTTGTTATCGAATTCTTAATAACATCTGGCGAGACGAAATTTAAAGCAGTTTTGAGATTCGATGCCATCTCATCGCCTAAAAATTGCTTGGCAAGTTTCACCAGCATCTCCTTCATTTCTGGTGACTCCGCTGCATCTCTTTTTGGCCGGGTCACCACTCCACTCAGTTCCTCCAGGTCGAGGAAATTCGCTTTAATCAAATCCGAGATTGATGAGTCGATTTCTACTGGGTTGATTTTATATCCATCGGACGCAATGAACGTTGCAGATATCACCTAAAAATTAAACAATTATTTTCAAATATACAAATGTTTGTATGTCTATATCAAAAAGTTCAAAAATTTTGAAAATAACAATTTCGCTACAAAAATACAAAAAAGCTCCTCCTGGAGTAAAAATAAGAGAAATTTTTTTTATTCATATTTATCTATTGGGTATATATTGTATTAAATTTGTTATTTATGTCCTGAGAAAGGGCGCTACTGACGCCCGAAACGTCGGGATTTTGTTTTTTTTTTTTAACACTCACACTTTTTTCCCATTCACACTCACATACACACAGTCTTTTCGGCAACTTAGGCCATATAAGACTTTGACGATAACCGTTGTAATGAATATATCTATTGGGGGCCCAGGCATTCTTATTTAAACCATTTGGTATCCAAATGGCTTAAATAAATTCATCAGTCCGCCTGGGATCCGAACCCTCGACCCTTGGTATACAAAGCAGGCGCGCTATAACTATGCCAAGTCCGAGGGCACGTCGGCATTTAAATAATTTCTCTACCTATTTGAATCCAAACTATATAATTTCATTATTTAATTAAGATATTCAGCCAAATATGATTTACAATTGGCCGGGGGGCCTGGCAACGGAGAAGACCAACACAATCATTGCTGTTGAGTGAGGGATTGGTGACCCCGACCAAAATGAGGACCTTTTAGGGATTACAGGAAAATTATTTTCATCCCGAAATTCCTATACATTTTTGAGATATTAAAATTCCTAAAGTTACGATTTCTCCCATAAGAAATGTATAGAGAAATATTTATGTATTCTTTGCATTGATGTATTCTATGAATATAAACAAATCCTCAAGCGCCCCGGGCTTGGCGTAGTTGGTAGCGCACCTACCTTGTATATCAAGGGTCGGGGGTTCGGACCCCAGGCTTAAAAGCCAATTGGATACCAAATGGCTTAAATAAGAATTAATCTGAATGCCTTTTTTTCCAAAGAATAACTTTTAATGATAGTAATTGCGTGTACTCACCAAAAGGGATAAAAGTGTCCTATGCATGTTGTTCATATTTAAATTGCAATATGAAATCACCCTCATTTTTCAAGTTTATATACTAAAATTCAAGATAACAGGAAGTTAGATCACTTATTATTTTTTAAATGATTATTTCCTAAATAAATAGAGGAAATGCCAAAATGGATTATCAAAAAACGATATCTATGTATTTTAATAGATGCATTTTAGATTTTTATCGCATTTAAGTGTTTTTTTTTTTTTTTTTTTTTTGCAAATAGAAGATGAGACAAAACAAATTTTTGAAATTTTTTCTCTCAACATTTTTCAATGAAAAAAGACTCCAATCCTCTGTTGTTAACCTCCGTGGACATTTTAAATTATAAACCAACAGTTTAATTCCAGAACTTATTGATTTTGGACAATTAATGATGTCACTTGTTGAACGTTTGCTCTCCATCGGACTGATTTCAACAGTTTATAAAATTGATTATCATAGCATTATTATTTTTTTTGAAGATTTTGATAAAACTGATGATATGCTACATAGGCACATAAAAATTAATAAAATAAAAATTTCATTTTTTAATCTGACGACCAAACTACAGTACATTTGTTTCAGTCGATTATTCAACCATCATCAGGTCTGTAAATAACATTGAAATCATTTAAAAAGATATAATCTTTAGGATAATAAAGAAATTTGACTTGGGACTAAATTCTATTTTTTTAAATTGTTTTTTAGTAGCAAGTGAAATATGTTTTTTTGTCCTGATGATGGTTGAAATAATCGACCGAAACCAATGTACTGCAGTTTAATTGTCACATCCAATAAAATTCCGAACAATTTATTTTATTACTTTAAGGGCCATTCTCCACGAGGGTTTTTACTGCGTTTTCAACTACGCTTCAAAAGCATGGGCCAAACAGAACTAAGGAGTTTAAATGAGAGCTTCTACACGGACGTTTTGAACGCGTTAGCTGGCGTTCGAGCGTTTCAAATGCGTTAGAAACGCGTCAAAAACATTCGTGTAGAAGCTGGCATTTAATTAAACTCCTTAGTTCTGTTTGACTCGCCTTTTGAAGCGTTAGAAACGCGGCAAAAACGCTCGTGTAGAATGGCCCTCTAAATGTGACTACAAATTTGTAATTCTTGAGCTGTTTCGTCTATAAATACGTGAATTTTTGAATTTCCCGCCTCTTAACTGAAATGGCATCACTGCTCCTCTCAGCAGGCAACTATCAGCTGACTCCTGTCGAAATTTGAACCAGCTGGATCTTTTAGTTTTTGTTTGACATCCATTAATAGCAGACTTCCTCGTGATTTGAGAAGAAAATGGAAAAAAGTGTATTTTGTGTGTGCTCCATGGGAAAAATCCATGAATCGGGATGCGATTTGCTCCCTCATCCGCCCTATTCTCCGGATTTAGCCCCAAGTGACTATTTCTTATTTCCAAACCTGAAAAATGGCTCAGGGGAAAGAGATTTGACTCCAACGATGAAATCATCTCAATTTTGATGCCCTCGACAAATCTTATTTTTTGAAGGGATAAAAAAATTGGAGAAACGTTGGACAAAGTGTATAGGGCTACGTTGAAAAATAAAATAATTTTTTATCCAAAAACATGTGTTTCATTCAAAAAGTCACGAACTTATTGACTCCCTCGTAGATATATTTCAATTTCATTTAACACGTTTCGATCACAAATAGAACCATCCTCAGGGCCAAGCCATTGGCAACTTATTGAGTGACGGCATAAAATAAAATCATTAATAAAATATATTATTTTAACTACAAAATTGCTCAGGGGCCCACATCTTGTGGGTACGTGGATGGCGACCACGAGCTACCCGAGCTGGGACTGGCAGTATTTCTGTTCTTTGCCTGTCAGTCTCTCTCCCCTTCTATATTTTCAACAACCGTCAGACCGTGCGACGGGCCGGCCTGTTCTATTCCTTCCCGGTCGCAAAACCCCCCATCTCCTCCGCCGATCCCGCACTGAGGGAATAATCAGGCGAGGAAAGAAGAAGAAGAGTATTTCAACTACAAAAACCCGAGGCCTTAGATTTATTGTCAAGGGGTCACGGGTGCACGGAAATTTCGTTTGAAGGGGGAGGTCTAAATGGCTTCAGATGCCGAAAAAAGATCTTAAAAGAAGCGCGCTTGTTCAAAGAGCTTTTGTTTGTTCGTGACAATGCGTCGAATGCGTTGTTCCCGGCACCTGTTTTTTCTCTCTCTCTGTGTTTCTGTTTTTTTTTTTCTTTTTCTTTCTCAAGGTCCAGGGGCTGACCCGGCAGGTTCCTCGTTCATTTGCTATTCCGTGCATGCTCTCCTGTACTTTTGGATAAATTTAAAAGGATTATTCTGCTGCTCTAATGTTCACCTTAATCTCACTTAGTATTATTTATTGGCGACCGCGTTATTACGAAAAATTTCTCTCTTTCCCGGTAACTTTTATTTATTACAAAAACTTGCCGGAATTATGTAAATATATAAATAAAAAATAAAAAAAGCGCCTGACTGCCTCTCTATCAATTGCTT
Organism: Euborellia annulipes; assembly: GCA_023213315.1. Lineage (NCBI taxonomy): Eukaryota > Metazoa > Arthropoda > Insecta > Dermaptera > Anisolabididae > Euborellia > Euborellia annulipes. Next base: position 16,606 of record JAKCPI010013301.1, on the reverse strand, counting down.
TTTTTTTCTTTTAGGACGGGAATTAATTGGTTAATTATTGGAAGGATATAGGATAATGCCCCTAAAAGGGAAGAGTTTATCAATCTTTAATTATTTATTAGCGATTCGTGTTTATTTTCTGCTCGCGCTTGCTATTTAAAAAAACATGTTCTTTTGGATTTATTATTATTTAATTTAGTATAATCTGACTTTTAAGTTGAGCGGGACGTGGAGTGGTTCTATTATGAATGATGCAAATATAGAGGAATAATTCCAAACAGTTTGAAACATTCAAACACGTTGGATTACTCATTGTTTGTTCCTCAGAATTTAAAAAGTGAAGATGATAAAGGGAAAAATATATAGTTATGTTATTACTATTATGGGAGTTTTTAATTATATACCACATTTCGTATTCATTATTTATTAAAAAAATCTGGTGTGACTGGCGCACAGCACACAACTTTCTCTTACCTTCGGTAATCGAAAGTTGTGTTCTGTGCTTGTCACACCAGATTTTTAGAGTCGACATATATTTAGTTCCCGACAGTACGGATACATTGGAATTCAGATGTAAAATTTATAAGTATGGGAAAATATTTATATTTTGTTACCATGGCAACCATTTCTCCTATCTTTCCCTATGAAGTACAAGAGTAAAGTGGTCTTCAGACAGATTTCAAGCGCAAAATGAGAATATACATTTGAAAGAGCATCTAAAAAATAGTACTTAACTGATGTTCTTTTTCAGTTTTTTTTTTCGAATTTCTCAAAATTCGCTCCAACGATTTTAATTAAAATTAATAAATCAATTAGTTTTTAAATGCTCTTTAAAATGTCAACTTTCTCTTACCAAAGGTAAAAGAAAGTTGTGTGCTGTGCGACCAGTCACATTAGATTTTTTAAATAATATTCATATTAAATTATATTCTGAGTTGAAGAAAAGGCGTGAGGAACTTCGTTCCTGCAGGAGGTCCCACTACCACACACGTTTGCTTTTTTTTACTCGTACTTTGTTCCTATTAACAAATATATTGATGCATTTTCATAGTAACAATATATGACAGGGTCCATTGCTTATTTTTTTTTTTTTTGCTTCTATTTAAGCCATTTGGTACCAAATGGCTTAAATAAAATCATCGGATTGTCTGGGAACTGAACCTACGACCCTTGGTATACAAGGCCAACGCGCTAGTCGACTACACCAAGCCCGAGGGCCTAATTAAAATTTAAACAAATAATACATTTGAGATTTAAATAATCGAGACTATTAATATTTAATTATTAATTTCTTAAAGAGGTCTCCTTTACTATTATTTCTTTCTTTATCTTAACTTTTCGGTAAAGTTGGCTCCTCGTGCAAGTCCTATAAAATTAATTAAATTAAAATTAAAGTCGAAAAGTTGAAAAGTGATATGTAGTCAAAACTTATATTTATATATCGACACTCTCAGTAGAAAAGTGTCTAACTCCACTTTTTTCGAAAATAATTTTTTTGTATTTCCTGTTGAAAAATATCATTCTCCTTACGCCCTGAACTGGGTAAGAGCGTAATTCAGATTTTTCAAGTTGCCGCACGAAGTGTTTCTAACAGTGGCTCTAACAATGACAAGGAAATGTTTTTTGGCTCTCCTGAAAAATAAACAAAAATGGAGTTAGACACTTTGCTAATTAGAACGTCGATATATTTTGTAGTAGTCTAGTTAATCATTTACGTAGTAGGTAGGGCTTAGGAAAATATTTATTTATAAATAAAGCTGCTATTGGTGTAATAATATTAAATTATACATATTATATCTCACGATTACTATCATTACTGCGGGCTTTTTCGCGTTCAATATTATATAGAATTATTTTTTTTTTTTTTTATCATAAATAGCCTACACTATATGAAAAAAATTTTATTCTATTTTTTTAATAGAGAGATAGAAAGATGCGCTTAATTAAATATCAGAATTTTTTCGCCATACCCTAAGAAATTAAAATATTGGTCTTAATATTAGCATATTTTCCTGGCGCCCCTGTATTTCTGATCCTAGGCTTGCCTATTACAATTTCTTTTGGAACGATCTCATGCTCGATATTAATTGTTTTACTTTCCATTATCCTATATAATAAATATAAAGATAGAAAGTGTTGCGATCATGTCAAAAAATCGATGTGAAGATTTTGATGGATATACACGTTTTGAGGTCTGTATGTGTGTCTGTCTGCCTCTCTCTGAACGAAATATCTCAGAAACGAAGAACTAGGAGGTTGAAATTTTATATTTGAGTTAGGCAACCCCCCCCCCCCAAGGGGTGATCAAAATCGGCCAAAAAGTACTAGTACTTTACTGATGTACTTTTTCAGTTTTTTTCGATTTCCTCAAAATTCGCTCCAACGATTTTGATTTTAATTCATAAATCAACTATTTTTTTGATGCTCTTTAAAATGTATATCAGTGAAATTTTTCGTGGAAATCATTTGAAATACACTTTACTGATGTGGAAACTCAGCGCCATCTATGAATCGCTTGTTCAAGTTCGCAACTTAGGTACTAAGGACAACTTATTATATCTCGACACAAAGAATCTGGTGTGACAAGCACAGTACACAACTTTCTCTCTTGAGTACGAGAAAGTTGTGAGCTGTGCGACCAGTCACACCAGATTTTTTTTCTATAAAGAATATTATATTCGTGTAGTTAAATAGGCTACATATTTTTATATTATTAACCTTGCATAAGGAAATTATCAAAGAATAAAATAGAATTCGTTTGAAGGATGAGAAAAAAGAGGAGGAATCCTTAATTTATCATCCTATTTGACGGGATAGAATAGCAATTTGGATGTCTAGGATTCCAATCACTTCTCGTAATTGCTTTTAAAACGAGACACTCACTCACTACTTACTACTAAATATTGTATTTAATAATAAAAAATATTACCAGTGAGAGTGACGTCAGTGTCAGAGATAAAAAACAATATATCATCTGTCCTGTCCATTTAGAATCTTTGTGAGTGAATTGTTTAATTTTTCTTTCTTCTTTGGAATACAACAATCCAGAAGAAAATTCGCGGGTATGTAGGAAAAGCGCATCTTTTTACTTTCTCTTATATGTTAATATATATAGAAAGTATTGGATTCATGTCAAAAATTCGATGTCGAAATTTTGAAGGATATACATGTTTTGAGGTCCCCTGAGTTCAAAAAAGTGGTTTTCGCGACATGGTCTATCTCTGGGGTGGGTGTGTGTTCAATTTTAAGGATAAAGGAATTGAGCTATGAGGCTGAAATTTTATATATAAGTTAAACACCCCCCCCGGGAGCGTGAAAATAAACTTTTAATGAAAATCGACCAAAGAGTACTAGTACTTTACTGATGTACTTTTTCAGTTTTTTTTTTTTTTTTTTTTTTGATTTTCTCAAAATTCACTCCAACGATTTTGATTAAAATTCCCCTTTTAGGCCATTTAGGGGTCATAAATTTATTTATTTATTGAAAATACATAATATCGATGGCTACCAGAGGGCGTTCTACACGCTGATTGCTCGGAGTCACCAATCCCGAGCTTTTGCCGAGCTTGGCATCACTTAACCGCAACGATTGTGGTGACTGTTGCTCTTCTCCGTTGCCAGGCAGCACACCTTCCCTTTTCTTGAAATTTTTTTCAATTTAAATTCACTCAAATTTATAAAATTATATCCTTTTAGGAGTAACGAATGAAATAAGCTGTTTTGTCGCTGGTTTTATTCTTGATTTAACAATCCTTTCTTTTGATTCTTTTGCTATATACTGTAATGTGATAAAATTAATTTTCAATAAATCTTTTTAAACATCTCTCCAAAATTATTCTCTAATTCTCTTTTCTAATAATATCTGTTCAACGTAGGGATGAAAAAGTCGACTCCCTGACTTTTTTTTTTTTTTTAGTCAAGAATCGATCTTTTGCTGAAAATAATCGACTTTTTAGAATCGAGTCGAAACTCTTTCAAGTCTATTAGATTCGATTCTCACTGGACGACTTCGACTTTTTTCTTACAATGCTTAGTATCCGTTTTATTTAATCCATTTGGATACCAGATGGCTTAAATAGAAATGCCTGAACCCCCCAAAGGATATATTTCATTACAACGGTTATTGTCAAAGTCTTAAATGGCCTGAGTTGCCGAAAGACTGTGTGAATATGTGTGTGAGTGTGAGTGTGAATGAGAAAAAGTGTGAATGTTTAAAAAAAAAAATCTGTTTGTGAAGTTATGTGGCATTCTTAATTCCTTAATTTTAATGTTTTATTTTGATACTCAACTTCATATTTTATTTCAATGTTCGGTGCCATATCACGTGCAATTTCTGGATAGAATATTCTTTTATAAAAATATTCTATCTAGCTAAGAGAAAGTAAAAATATATTTTTGTGCATCAAGAATTGTGCTTAAATTGTATATAAGCCCTTACGGTCAAATAAATTTCGTCCGAAACGTCTCCTTGGACATTTGACACCAGACTTTACTTTTGCAGCTCCTAATTTCAAACATGAACAGCAACTTGTTCTCTCCGAATTAAAAATGTTATCTAACGTTAATTAACATTTATACAAAATGCTTATAACTCTTTTTCGCGGACAGCATTCCAGTTGAGTGAATTTAAATTTGTGCTCATAAAGGAGACAAATATCAAAAATTTCCCCGCTCTCTATTCATACATTAATCACTTCACTCGACACCCTTATTCACTTACATTTCAAGAATTTTTAGTTAATTCATTTTAATTATAATTATTTTCTTTTAAGCATTCTCATTAATGTGATCATCATTAAATTACACTCATAAAATTTAGATTCAACATAATCATCATCATCATCATCATCTCGGATTGTAAAATGTAATCCAATCATAAAAAAAAACAAGTAGAATACGACCTTTTACTAATTCCAGTTTCCTTTTTAAGATTATCTCGGATTCCCTTCTGATTATCCCAGGTAAACAATCTTACTCAAACTCAGAGATAATAATAATAGAAAGGTTGGAGGGGGAGGGGGGAGGGGGAGGGGGCGTCCCCTTCTCATTCACTCTTGCAGAGAATTCCTCGTCTAAAGGTCATCTATAAAAATTAATGATTTCACTAATGGAGATTGTTATTAGTATTTTATCTATAACAGGATTTGACTAATAATCTACATACATATATTATGTTCCGCGATGATGAGGAAAGAAAGGGGAAGGGGGACGTCAATTCTTTGTTCTTGCTCTTGCTAATAAAAATAAATTTAAGGTTGTTCGATCATTAAAGCACTTTAATAGATTAAAAGCTAATTTTTTAATATGTTATTAATCACTATCACATACGTATAAAATAAAATTTTGAAGCAGATCTGACGCACGGTTATCGTGTAATTAATTTTTAAAAAATTGAAATTTAACATGTAGTCTATGGGGAATATTGACGAAACGCACACATATCGAATTATATAGCCACCTCTGCAGTAGGTAAAAAACAAAAAAAACTTACGTTTTATCAATTCACTTCCGAGGAATACGTTAAAAATAAAATCAAGAGTTTCTGCCGAAGGCTTTTAAAGATAGTTTAACAAGAAAGTCAAAAAATTCTCCAAAATGACAGTCGCCAATATTTAAAAATAAGGAAGTCACGGGACTCAGACCAGTGTGGCAACGTCGCATAAAAGAATACTCATTTCTCGCTGTCAGTTACATTTTTTTTTCAATTTTACGATATTTTTTCTCGCAAATCGTCCATTGTGTTTAAAGTGATTTGCATTAATCATTGTAATATATTAAATAAAATAAAATTGAAGGCTTTTAAGATTTAAAATAAGCAGCTGCTAAATGCAATATTGCCAGATCTATATTACGTGAAAAACTGCTCAAGTCAAAAGTCATTCATTTATTATTTTTGGTAATTAAATTATTAACTCAATACAATTATAAACTATGATAGGTCACGGCTAAATTATAATAAGGAATTTTGGCATTCAAATTTTTAATTTTATTTAAAAAAAAAATTAGATTCTTTTATGACTTACGATGTACTATCCGAACAACCTTAACATAATAAATAAAATGATATTTTTTGTTAGAGAGAAGATTTATTAAATCGATAACTGAGAGATGATTGTAGAGTTAAGGTGGCTACCAGTGACGTCATTTCGAATTTTTCTTGGGGGGGGGGGGCAAATATTTTTTTTCTTCAAATTTACTTACAAATAGGTACTCAAATTTGGTCAAAACATTTAATTTTGTCCAGTTTGTATACCCGAAGATGTATTTTGAATTATTTTAATTAGAACAATATAAAATTTTATAAAAATCAGAGCAAATGACGCCACTGGCGGCTACACACGTAACTGCAAACTTGACAAGCATGCATGTGCATTTATACTTTTTCTGGCGGTGCTTGCATGGCCTTGCTTAACAACAAAGATCTTGGTGCGTAGTTATTCTCCTCTCAGTGCCACTACTATTAATAAAAAATGTTTTATTTTTAATAGAGTTTAGATTATTGCTTACCAATTGACTCCGGTTGAGAAAAACAGTTTTCTAACGTAAGAGGCTAATAGTCATAGTCCTCAAAGACTCATTCTGTTAATTAATGAACCTTAATAATAAATGATGAGATAGAGGTACAGCAAGTAGATCGTTAATTACGGAGTTTCTTATTTCATTCAACGTTTCTTTTTTTTCTTGGGGTGTTTTCCAAGACAAGGCCGTTGGTCCATATTGGAGGCTGTGTGGGTCGTTCAGGTTGAATGAACTATCTGCGCTGTTGTTGACCACAGAGAGAGAGAGAGAGAGAGGAGAGAGAGTCGACGACCTTCCAAGCAGCCCCTTTAGTTGACACTTTTCCTATTTCCATTTATTTGTCCCTGGGTCCCCTGACTTGTTCGCCCCCCCCCCTGGACCCCCCGCCAGCTGACTCGGACCCGCCTGTGCCGGACCCTCGCCTTTTCTTCTTAATTATGAAAATAAATTATCATTACTATTCCAATCCAGTGCCTGCTTGAGAATTTGTTTAGATTCATAGAATACAGAAATGCAATGAATACATAAATATTTCTCTATACATTTCCTATGGGAGAAATCGTAACTTCAAGAATTAATAACCCAAAAAGTTATAGGAATTTCGGGATGAAAATAATTTTCCTGTAATCCCGAGAAGGTCCTCTTTATGCATATAAAATTTCAATTCAAAATTCCAACAGTGGGAAAGTTGCCTAAATAGAGCGTGACAGACAAAGGGACAGACATTAGCAAATTATTTATTTTATTATTTTTCAAGTGAGAGATTTAATTATTTATCTTAATTAATTTTAATTGTTTATAGGTTTAATGAGAAATTAAAGAGAGTGCAGCTAAGCATAATTTTATTTCCCCCTTCAGAGCTGACGTTTCGGTCCTGTTTAGGACCATCTTCAAGTGTCATCAATATGAATTTCAACATTTCACCTTTACATCAATAGTTGGTTTTTTTTCTGAGGGGGAAATAAATGAAACTACGCTTAGCTGCATTCTCTTTAATTTCTCATTATACCTAAAAACAATTTAATCACATATAAAAAAAACTTCACATAATTTTAATTTTTCCTTTGACTTTAAATTTTTCATGACAAAACTCTGTGCTTTCCATTGAGAAAATTCTGAATTTCGGGAATTTTTCGCGCTTCCCCTTTTGAGAATTTGCGGTCCCGAGTATTTTTCCTGGATTCTCTATAACGTCCTCTATATGACTTCAAAATTTCGTTTCCAAATACCAACGGGAAGTTGGTCGTGACAGACTGAGACTCTGCTATTATTATATCAATATACGGGGCATTCCACGCCAAATCGAACCGTTTGAGAAATTTTTAATTTTTGATATTTTGTAGTACCCATTAAAAAAAACCCTCTTTTTTTGGTTTTTTGCTCATAACATAACTTCTACAAAAATGGTCCGATTTCCAACTTTTTTTTTTTTGAAATTTTTGATTTTTGTGTTTGTTTCAATAAAAAATACAATTAATTTTTTTTGAATAATATTTCTGTGTCATTTTCAAATTTTTGTCTTTTTCTGAAAATAATGCATACTTCGATTTTTCTGAAAATTTTTGGTAACAAATTCAATGCACAACTTTCCCGGCGGTTCCGTCGTGGGTACTCCATGGGTACTATTTTTTAAAAATTATTAATAGGGAAAAATTTTTTTTCAAGTTTTCAAAAATCGAAAAAAATAGTTGTCATGGAATACCCACGACCGGAACCGCCTGGAAAGTTTTGCATTGAATAGTAGTTTGTTACCAAGAATTTTCAGGAAAATTTAAAAATGCATGATTTTCAGAAAATGACAAAAACTTTGAAATTTGAAAATGACACAGAAAAATTATTCAAAAAATTTAATTGTATTTTTTCTTGAAAACTACACAAAAAAAATAAATAAAAATTAAAAAAAAAAAAAAGTTGGAAATCGTACCATTTTTGTAGGAGTTATGAGCAAAAAACCATAAAAAGAGGGTTTTTTTTTCAAAATCTCAACCGATGATCAAAAAAATCTCAAAATTTACCAGGAGGGTTTTTTTAAGGGGTACTACAAAATATCAAAAAATGGAGGCAATCAAAAATTAAAATTTTTCAAACCGTTCGATTTGGCGTGGAATGTCCCATATAGAAGCAAGAGCTGATACAAGGGGTGGGGTAAAGGTTGTAATTATCCCCCCCTCCCGAGATTTGAAAAAAATACTTTTTTTCGAAAAAAAAAAAATTTATTTTTAATGTAAAAATTTAAAAATTAATACTTACAAATTTGATTTGTTTTTATATTCTGGCAAACAAGTACAGAATGCCCCTTTAAATTACCGAAATTAAGAAAAAATAGTGTGCTGTGCGACCAGTCACACCAGATTCCCCCCCCCCCCCCCGAGAAACACCTCTGGATCCGCTCTTTTTAGAAGATTTAAATATTTCTCTAACTACCCATTGTAATGGCATCACTTGGTTTAATACAAGTATTTTTTGAAGAGAAAAGAAATCCGTAAATAATAGACTAGCAAGTAGAATAAAATTAGGTCATACTCTATGAGTACATCAAATACTCTTTAGTTGGATAATGTGAATTGCTCTTTGGCTACAGGTGCGCGTAGGTCCATTAGAGAGAGAGAGAGAGGGGAATATGCAAATTGAGAGCGATTCCGAAACGGTTCTTAAGACTTTAATAGCGATGACATTATCTATGAAAATTTTGTTGGCAATTTTATTTTTTTTTTTTCAGGTGAAATTTATTTTTAATCCCAATGGGTGTCGCAGTCTAATTGCATTTGTGCGAGTGTATGGGGGAAAAAACTTCCTCGAAGTGATTGTAATAAACCTATTACACGCATCGGGTCCCCCTGAGGGCCACATTTAAAATCGCATTTGAATAAATCCCTTCCCTCCCCCCCCCTCGCTCACTCTACTTACACTACATCTCCCCCTCCCTCCCCTCTTTCTCCTCTACAACCTGTTATTTCGATGATAAATTTGTGCATTTAACGTTTTACGATGATGGCTTTTTGTTTTCAAGGGATTTTATCAATCTGTTAAAAGAGATTGTTGTTGATTGCCTTTCAAGTTTAAAACTTGACTTGTTTGAAAATTGGAAGAACAAATTTGTTAACGATTTGTTCAAGGAAATAAAAAAACAAAAAAGAGGGAAAAACTTTCTATAGCTCAATGCCCCAGGGGATCCTGAGTTCGACTTTTTCTCCCTGGAATTGTCGTCGGTTGCGTCCCCCTCGACTCCCACTTGGATTTCTTCTTTTCTCAATTTGGGTCCTTGCGCATCTTCGTGTAAAGATAATTAAGATTTAAAAATTTACCGCCTAATTCATAAAAGAGTATTTGAAAAGCCTTTTAATTAATTAACTGATAAACGATAATATGTTTTAATAAATAAGAAATTAGCCTATATATAGTGCCCTAACCACTAGACCACAGCACGACATTCGGATATATGAAGTTCATTTATGAACTCATTGTCAGTTGGAAAGCAAATTTGCATAAATGAACTTCATATATCCGAATGTCGTGCTGTGGTCTAGTGGTTAGGGCACTCTGAGTACAAATCGGAGGATCCGTGGTTCGACACCCGGCGGCGTACCCTTATTTTTTCGGATATATGAATTAATAAATATTTAATAATATGTATTTTAGTAAACTTTCTATTCATAAACACATTTAAACTGTACATTAACTAAAATCAAATATAAGCAAATAAAGTTGGCCTGGCAAAAACCTCCGCCATTTTCCAGAATTCATTGCATTAAGCTGACATCTGGCGGACATCAAACTAATTTGTTTTGATCGTCCTTAATAAAATCCTTATAGAATTAAAATTGAAAAGTTTGAATAGCTATCAAATAGTTTGTATAAAGGGTAAACACCCCCCGGGAGCGTGAAAATAAGATTTTAATCAAAATCGGCCAAAAAGTACTAGTAAATTACTAATGTTCTTTTTCAGTACTTTTCTATTTTCCCGAAATTTGTTCCAAAATATTTTTATTATAATTCAAAAATCAATTATTTTAAATAGAAGAATTTCGATGGCTGAGTGGCAATATATAAGGATCAGGAAGAAGGATGGCAAAAATAAAAAAAAAATCTATTGTTTGTATTTTGCCGAATTAACACCAAATAAAAATGTTTTGATGACCCTAGGTCCTGAAGATGGGATCGACGTGATCCCGAAACGTCGACGATAATCAAATAGATTTTTTTTTTTTTTATTTTTTTTTATCACTTGCTGGCTGCCATACATCTTCCTGATCCTTATAATCAATTATTTTTTAGATTCCCTTTAAAATGTATATTCTCATTTTGGCATTGAAATCTTTTGAAGCACACTTTATTATTGTACTTGGCAGGAAAGAGGAGAAATGGTTGCCATGGTAACAAAATATAAATATATTCCCATGTTTATAAATTGTACATCTTGAATTCTAATATATCGGCGGAAACTATTTATATCTCGACACGAAAAATCTGGTGTGACAAGCACAGAGCACACCTTTCGATTACCGAAGGTGAGAGAAAGTTGTGTGCTGTGCCCAGTCACACCAGATTTTTTTCATGAACATAAAAAAAGATTATCAAAGAATCTATTTTTTTTTAAGACTGATTTCTCTGTTCCATTTTAGAATTTTTTATAAAATTAATAAAAAAAAATCCGTGTTCCCCATAGAGGGGCCGTATTTCTCTAATAATCCGTTTGATGTTAATTTATTGCAGACGCGTTATTACACGATTTCTTTTTTTTTTTCTCTCTCTCTGCATGTTTTATTTTCCCTTTTAAATTAATCCGAACGCGTCTGGTCCATTGCCTGCATCTCTCTCTCTTTCTTAAGCATTCCCTTCACATTTTAATCTTCATTCTCTCAACTGAATTATCGCATTAAAAAAAAAAAAAAAAAACTACCTCCTCCTCCTCCGAAAAGGTGTCGGCGCCGTCCGTTTGGAAACGCGGGATGGGATGTGTTCTCGTTATTTTTATTTTATTTTTTTTTCCCTCTCTCTCTTTTTCTCGCGATGATATTTCATGTTCGCAGGCGGTACGCATACTAAACAGGGCGCGTGATCGCGCCTCGACGCGAAAAAAAAAAAACAAAGTAGACAAATAAATGCCGGACAAATCGACAGCAGGTTAATTTCTTAAATGCTCATAGGGATCGGGGAGAGAAGAGATGGTCAAAAAAATTATAAAAATAAAATAAGAACGGCTGACTTCAAAAGCATCCCTCAATCAATTAGACAAATGCTAAATAAGTTTGGTGTGAATTTGCTCTTAAAAGCAACAAGTTAACGTGGAGAATAATCAATTAGCAAAAATGTAAATGGAAAAAAATAAACTGATGTGGCCACTACAGTCCTCTCCAAGCTCAACCCATACGATGAATTAAAGAACATCTTTTTAGAATATTCACTTCATCTTTTATTGTTATCATTTAAAAAAATCTGGTGTGACTGTCGCACAGCACACAACTTTCTCTTAATTTGGGTTATCAAGTTTTGTACTGCGCTTGTCACACCAGATTTTTTGTGTCGACATGTATTTAGTTTCCGACAGTACGGTGCATTTGAATTTGAAAAATTTATAAACTATTTGTTTATTTATATTTTGTTACCATGGCAACCATTTCTTCTATCTTTCCTTTGAAGTACAAGAGTAAAGTGGTCTTCAGAAGATTTCAAGGGCAAAATGAGAATATACATTTTAAAGAGCAAAAGCAAAAAAAATAATTGATTTTTGAATTAAGCTTATAATCAAAATCGTTGAAGCCAATTTTGAGAAAATCAAAAAAAAACTGAAAAAGTACATCACTACCCACTAGTACTCTTTGGCCGATTTTGATTAAAAGCTTATTTTCACGCCGTAGGGGCGTGCCTAACTTAAATATAAAATTTCAACCTCCTAGCTCAATTCCTTAAATTCCTGCTTTAATGCTGAACACAGACTTACAGACCATTTCGCGAAAACCACTTTTTTTTTGGATTCAGGCAGAGGCGTACCCCGGGCCCCGAGTCGGCATAGGCCCCCAAATATTTGTCTTTGAGAGGCCCCGGGGCAGCAGAAAAATTTCGTTTCACCAAAACAAAAAGGTAAAATAATTTCAAAAGGAGGGGGGGGGAATTTTTCCGCAGGTTGAAAAAATAAAGTTTTGAAAAAAAAAAAAAAATTTTCCACATTGAACTCTTGTACCCCTCTTCTAGCTTATTTTCTCGGTCCCGGGGGGTGTTTAACTTAAATATAATTGTTATATAACATTTCAGCCTCATAGCTCAATTCCTTCATACTTAAAATTGAACACAGACACACAGATCATGTCGCGAAAACCACTTTTTTAGATTCAGGGGACCTCAAAACCTGTATATCCATCAAAATCTCGACATCGGATTTTTGACATGAATCCAATACTTTCTCTCTATACTGTATATATGTAAATTAACATATACATATAGGGCAAGAGAAAGTAAAAAGGTGTCCGCTTAATGAAAAGAATGTCACAAACAGACTAGACATCATTTCAAAAAGTACTCAAGAGATCACAATCACCATGATTCTCCTCTTCGTTTTGCCAAATATAGTTGAAAATAATTTTGAAAGAAAAAAAAAACAAGTTGTGTGGTTCCAGTCGGTCACCCCATCTATTTATTATCTTCTCTAACGTAAGAGATATTTTTAATTAGTGTCCGTGATAGAGATATTTCAATCAGATGGTCGATTGGGTGTGAGAGAGAAGAGAGGAGTTCACACGCCTTAGGCCCGGGTTCGTTCGTTATTCATTTACTCGCCGCTAGACGCTTCATTAAATACAATCGGAAGTTTTTAATGCTTCAGGTAGCCCCCTCAACATCGCTGTTGATTATTACACAAATCTTTCTTTGAAATAAAATAAATCAATTGCCTAAAACGGTCACCCATCCTGATTGAGATTCAGAACACTAATATCGATCATTATCTCTATTTTGTCTATCATAAATCTTGTGAAGGAGACCTAATCGCTATTTTGCCGTTAAGTGATAAATCCAGAGAGGGAGCTAGCGATATGACACCTTTAATCATCTCTCTTAACCAAGGAGTGACTCCAGGGCAAACAACGAATATATTAGAGAGAGATAAGATCAAAATAATCATACTTAAAATTTTTATTCCAATACTACCTTGAAATTCTAATTTGCTCAGGGGCTCACATCTTGTGAGTACGACCACGAGCTGCCCTAGCTGGGACTGGCAGTACCTCTGTTCTTTGCATGTCAGTCTCTTTCCTTGTATATTTTCAACAGGCGTCAGACCGTGCGACGGGCCGGCCTGTTCTATTCCTTCCCGGTCGCAAAAACCCATGAACCGCCGACCCCGTACCGCGGGATTAAGGCGAATAAAGAAGAAGACCTTGAAATTCTAATGTTTATAAATTTGAGTGCTTATTGTATGTAAAAAAAAAAAAATTTTAATTTCTTGTATATGGTGCTGAGGATAGCGATATTTAATTTTAGCCGAAACTGTCTAGACAGACCATGTTGCGAAAACCACTTTTTTGTATTTAGAGGACCTCAAAACCATGAAAATCTCTACTTCGAATTTTTGACATGAATTCAATACTTTCTCCCTATATATATATTACATATATAGGCCTACATAGGTAAGAGAAAGTAAAAATAGGGGGGCGGATTAAATAATTTATGCTATAAGTAATAAAAGACATTTCCCTCAGTCACCGTTTGCTTTATATATCACTTGATGAAGGTTCCAGATGGACGAAACGTTATTTTTATTATTAATTACAAGTCTCAATTGATGCTAAAATGACTTTTATTAAAATAGGGTTTATAAAAAAAAAATAAATAAAAAAATTAGAGGCTCGCCTGAAGACTGGTTATGCAGCTAGTGGTTAAAAATTTCAATAAATGTATTCCAATGTCCAAGATTAAATGTATCTCTTATTTGTATTATTTACGTTTAAAATAAGAAGGTTTAAACTATGGATAATTATTCTTTGATCACCAATGTCCGTTCTATATTCTCTTCTCTTTGATTTTCAGTTGGCTCTTGACTTGGTGCGTTTGACATATCGCGTGGAGTTAGTTTCTCGCGAAAAACATCTTCAAAATCCAATTTGGAAAATGGTGAGTTATTAATTTGTTTGTTTCCATGTTGTGTTATTAAATTTTAAATAGAAATAATGTAAAATTTCAATATTAATATTCGATCGAATAGGTTATAAAAGCAAAGTGAACAAAATTTATTTTTTATTATAAACAAATGAATTTCAAATTATTATTATTATTACTTTCTCTTACCTATGTATATATGTAATATATATATAGAGAGAAAGTATTGGATTCATGTCAAAAATTCGATGTCGAGATTTTGATGGATCTTCACGTTTTGAGGTCCCCTGAATCCAAAAAAGTGGTTTCCGCGACATGGTCTGTCTGTGTGTGTGTGTGTCTGTGTGTGTGTGTGTGTGTGTGTGTGTTCAATTTTAAGCATGAAGGAATTGAGCTAGGAGGATGAAATTTTATATTTAAGTTAAATACCTCCCGGGACCGGAAAATAAGCTTTTAATCAAAATTGGCCAAAGAGTACTAGTACTTTACTGATGTACTTTTTCAGTTTTTTTCGATTTTCTCAAAATTCGCTCTAACGATTTTGATTAAAATTCAAAAATCAATTATTTTTTAGATGCTCTTTCAAATGTATATTCTCGTTTTGCCCTCAAAATTGTTTGAAGCACACTTTACTCTTGTATTTCATAGGAAAGATAGGAGAAATGGTTGCCATGGTAACAAAATATAAATATTTTCCCATGTTTATAAATTTGACATCTTAAATTCTAATATATTGGCGGAAACTAAATATATTTCGACACAAAAAATCTGGTGTGACAAGCACAGACACAACTTTCGATTACCGAAGGGTAAGAGAAAGTTGTGTGCTGTTTTTTATTAAAACATGATTCAAACTATTTTATTATTTTTTTTTAAGTTACTATCATAAATAAATATGAGAACTTTTTTGTCAGTTTGTTTTTATTTATTAATTAATTACATTATCTTTTGACTTCAATAATGAAATTATTTTAAAAATATTCAAACAATGTGCTGATATTTATTCTTTGCTCACTTCTTCTATTCTTTGTTTTCAGTTGGTGTTCGGTTGCTGCTGCGTTTTTGTTTGTCCTTTAGTTTCTCGAGAAAATCATCTTCGTAATCAAATTTGTGAGTTGGTGAGTTAATAATTTATTTGTTTAACTATTATTTATATATATTTATTCAGAGATATTATAAAATTTCAATAGTGTTATAATTATAAAAAATATGATGTGTCTGCTCGCACAACACACAACTCTCTCTTACCTTCGGTAATCGAAAGTTGTGTTCTGTGCTATCACACCAGATTTTTCTGTCAACATGTATTTAGTTTCCGATAGTACGGTACATTTGAATTCAAGATGTCAAATTTATAAGTTCCCATACTTATAAATTTGACATCTTGAATTCAAATGTACCGTACTATCGGAAACTAAATATATGTCGACACAAAAAATCTGGTGTGACAAGCACAGAACACAAATTTCAATTGCTGAAGGCAAGAGAGAGTTATGTGCTGTGCAATCAGTCACACTGGTTTTTTTTTAATTCGCATTATTTCCATCCAATTCATTTCTAAGAGAAATTTTATAGAATTTCTGATTTTTCTATTTTTTTTATTTGTTCTGTATGATGAACAATCATTTTTCTTCAACAACAACAAAATAATTCAAATCGTTTTGATATTTATTGTGACACACACCTTTTATTCTACTCGAGTGTGAAAGGTCTAGTCTTTTTTTTTTTTTTTTTAATTATTTATTTATTTATTTTTTTCTTCTTCATTCTCTCTCAAGTGAAAGTCAAAAGAGTTTGCGGATTCACAATTCATTTTCTTATTTATGTTCTTCACTCACGAAAGACGGTTATTAGAGTGAATTATTATTTATAAACTTATATTTTACATACATGGATGATCAGAATTTTTTTTTTTTTTTATCCAAGTAAAGAAAAAGAAAAACATTAACCGGATTTTAAAATTTTTAAATTATAACGGAGAGAATTCTGACATCATCTGAAAAGAATTTTTTTTTTT
>JAKCPI010013300.1:0-14283 GCA_023213315.1 Euborellia annulipes | reverse complement strand
TTAAATTTTATTTTCATATTTCAATTAAATTCCATAAATGACTATCAAAGCCAGAGGGAAAATAAATTAAATCGCATAAAATATTTAATTTCTTCATTTAAAATTGCAAGCTAATCAGATTGATACAAAAATCTTATATTACATGACAAGTTTATATTGTACGCTCGTAATCTAATAAAACAACAAACATAAAATGGAAAGCGCTTTGATGGATAGAGTGTTTGTTGTTTGTATAACTTCTATTTTGTGTCCGCCATTGCTTGGCTTTTCTCTACTAAGAAGAGATTCAATTTCTTGTTCTTGTTCCGATGACTTCGAGTTTGTTTGAAACAAACAACAACAACAACAACAACGCGACAATAGATTAGGTAGCCGAGATCAAATTCTTTTTCTTTTTTCTTTGAAAGCTGAATTATTATCATAAGAAAAGAATGTTTTGATTTAGAGACAAAATTTTCTCGCTCTTCTTAAACAGTCTTTACACTTTAAGCCTAATTCATAAAAGAGCATTTAAAGAAACTACTAGCTAATCGTACATTAAACTGCTAATATGTGTTTTAGTAAACTTTCTATTCATAAACACATTTAAACTATAGATTAACTAACATCAGTTTTAAGCAAATAAAGTTTGGCAACTGGCAAAATCTCTCCGCCATTTTGCAAAATTTGTTACATTAAGTTGACATCTGGCGGACATTAAGAAATATATTTATATGTCAAACAAATTTGTTTTGATTGATTTTAATAAGTTAATACAAATAATTAGGACAAATCAACGTTATTGTAATTTAAGTGAATATGGAAAGATAACAAAAATTTATTATTATGAAAAATAAGAAAAAAAGAAGCCAAAATTTCCGACTGAGGAAGAAAAGATAAATATTTTTGACAAATGCCACAAGTTATCGAAAGATTTTGAGGTTAGGTTGAACTTAAAATGTTTATTAGTGAGCTTAAACAGGGGGTCTCGGCATTTTTAGTTAAAAATGAGGAATTTAATCTAGGTTTTGGGCCTAAACGCGTTTATGAATTAAGATTTTTAAATAGTCTTAAAACATTGTTTAAGGTTTTATAGATTAGGCGGTTTGTGTTTAGCTACGACCAGTTTAAAATTAATTTAGCTATGAGCTTGGAATTTTATATTAAAGTTTGGTACCCCACTGGGAGGCGTGAAAAAAGGCTTTTTAGGAACAAAAAAGTCGGTCAAGAGATGTACTAGTTACTTTACTGATGTAGTTTTTTCAGTATTTTTCGATTTTCTCAAGAAAGTTCACTCCAACGATTTTGATTAAAATTCAAAAAATCAATTATTTTTAGATGCTCTTTCAAATGTATATTCTCGTTTTGCCCTCAAAATTGTTTGAGGCACACTTTACTCTTGTACTTCATAGAAAAGAAAGGAGAAATGGTTGCCATAGTAACAAAATATAAATATTTTCCCATGTTTATCAATTTTTTACACCTTGAATTCTAATATATCGGCGGAAACTAAATATATGTCTACGCGAAAAATCTGAGGTGGGACAACTTACCATCGGTAATTAAAAAAGTTGTGTGCTGTGCGACCAGTCACACCTGATTTGTTCTCATTGCTATCAACAGTCGAGAATATATAACAAAAAAAAGAAGCCAAGAAAGGTGAGAAGAAATAAGGGATTAGATGGAATAGAAAGAAGAGCTAGGAAGCTTGGAAGGTTAATGGCAGGTGGCGGGGGGGGGAGAGGGGGGGTGGTAGGAACTGAGATTGGAAACCAATTGCAAAGAAACGACTGATTAAAAAGCTTCTGTCCTAATAAAAAAAAAACCCTTCTTTTAAATTAAGTCTTTAGTAGGTCCAGTAATTTGAAAAAAAAAAGACTGTGTGAATGGGAAAAAAAGTGTGAGTGTTAAAAAAAAAATGAAAATGTTGACAAAAAATTTAAAAAAAATCTGGTGTGACTGACTGGTCGCACAGCACACAACTTTCTCTTACCTTCGGTAATCGAAAGTTTTGTTCTGTGCTTGTCACAGCAGATTTTTCTTGTCGACATATATTTAGTTCCCGACAGTACGGAACATATCAATTCAGATGTAAAATTTATAAGTATGACAAAATATTTATATTTTGTTACCATAACAACCAATTCTCCCTATCTTTCCTATGAAGCACAAGAGTAAAGTGGTGTTCAAACAATTTTGAGAGCAAATCAGAATATACATTTGAAAGAGCTTCTAAAAAATAATTGATTTTTGAATTTTAATCAAAATCGTTAGAGCGAATTTTGAGAAAATCGAAAAAAACTGAAAAAGTACATGAGTAAAGTACTAGTACTCTTTGGCCGATTTTGGATTAAAGCTTATTTTTCCGGTCCCGGGGTGTTTAACTTAAATATAAAATTTCAGCCTCATAGCTCAATTCCTTCATGCTTAAAATTGAACACACACACACCCACCCACAGACAGACCATGTCGCGAAAACCACTTTTTTGGATTCAGGGGACCTCAAACGTGAAGATCCATCAAAATCTCGACATCGAATTTTTGACATGATCGCAATACTTTCTCTCTCTATATATTTCATATATAGGGTAGAAAGTAAAAAATCTGGTGTGACTGGCGCACAGCCCACAACTTTCTCTTACCTTCGGTAATCGAAAGTTGTGTACTGTGCTTTCACACCAGATTTTTTGTGTCGACATGTATTTAGTTCCCGGCAGTAGGGAATATTTGAATTCAGATGTAAAATTTATAAGTATGGGAAAATATTTATATTTTGTTACCATGGCAACCATTTCTCCTATCTTTCCTATGAAGCACAAGAGTAAAGTGTGCTTCAAACAATTTTGAGGGCAAAACGAGAATATACATTTGAAAGAGCATCTAAAAAATAATTGATTTTTGAATTTTAATCAAAAATCGTTAGAGCGAATTTTGAGAAAATCGAAAAAAAACTGAAAAAGTACATCAGTAAAGTACTAGTACTCTTTGGTCGATTTTGATTAAAAGCTTATTTTCACGCCCTAGGAGAGTGCCTAACTTAAATATAAAATTTCAACCTCCTAGCTCAATTCCTTCATGCTTAAAATTGAACACACACAGACACACAGACACACAGACACACACACAGACACACAGACAGACAGACCATGTCGCGAAAACCACTTTTTTGGATTCAGAGGACCTCAAAACGTGAAGATCCATCAAAATCTCGACATCGAATTTTGACATGAATCCAATACTTTCTCTCTATATATATATTACATATATACATAGGTAAGAGAAAGTAAAAAGGGAGAATTTTTTTGTCTACACTCTCCTTTTAAATTTAATTATTAATGAAAGAAAAACCAAAAAGAAGATGAGAGTGGTGGAGGGAGAAGGGGGAAGGAAGCGAGGAGCTAATCACTCTGACGACCGACCAATCTGATTAAGGTTTTTTTAAAATTTATTAGAAAACCTTAAATTATTTATTTATCCACGTATTGGAACGTGAGAGTAAATTAACAAAAAAAAGTAAATTATTTGATAAATTACATCACGTCTATTTACCAGATTACAAATTTAAAAAACAAATCTCATTTGGTGATGACAAAAGAGAAGAATTAAGTTTTGTTATTATTGCATTAATATTAAAATATTCTATAATCTCATCAATTGTTGATTTTACTTTCACTTAACCTATATGGACCCTGTTACGCATTAGTGTGTCAAGCGCCACCTACCGAGTTTTGAGAAAATTAACATTAAAGTTTTTTGTTTTCATTGGATTATATGGACCCTGTTATGCAATGGTGTGTCAAAGACCAAAAAATTCAAAATTGAGTTAAGCACGGAATATTGTTTCAAATGCTTTAATTAATAGTATTTTTTATGAAATATGTCCTAAAAAAATTTATATTTACTGTAAAAGCATAAAATTATTTTTACAATATTTCAATTCAAGATTTTCATTTTGCAATAATACTAGTACTTTATTGATGTACTCTGTTTAGTTTTTTTCGATTTTCTCTAAATTCGCTCCAACGATTTTTTTTTTAATTCATAAATCAACTATTTTTTAGATGCTCTTTAAAATGTATATTCTCATTTTGCCATTGAAATCTTCTGATCACTTTACTCTTATACTTCATAGGAAAGATAGGAGAAATGGTTGCCATGGTAACAGAATATAAATATTCACCCTAAGGAGGAAGGCAGCCAGCAGAAATAAAATCTTTTATATTATTTCATCGACGTTTCGAGAGCGCGTCGCTCCTATCTTATCCCATTATATTAATATATACAAATATATAACATAATTGTAATTTTTCTAATACTCTATTAATAAATATTTGATGGCCATAGGTCCTGAAGATGGGAGCGACGCGCTCTCGAAACGTCGATGAAATAATATAAAAGATTTTATTTCTTCTTCCTCATTGAGCTCCGTAGTCAATCATCACCACAGCCATTTCTATTCATCATTGAACCGGTAAATATTTTCCCATGTTTTTAAATTTTACATCTTAAATTCTAATACATAAGCTTATATATTAATATATATGGTGGAAACTGAATATATGTCAACACAAAAAAAAATCTGCTGTGGCAAGCAGAGAACACAACTTTCGATTACCGAAGGTAAGCTGTGCGACCAGTCACACCAGATATTATTTTTTTTACTTTTTCGTCTTTTCGGCATCTTAGGCCATTTAATTGACTAAACTCATTATAATCGAGACTATTTTTTTTGACCCTCCAATTTAATAATGCATTGTTCGAACTAAACAAGAAAAAATATGCAACAACAACAACAAAAAGAGGGATGGAATGATGAATAAACAAATTCCAATAAAATCCTTTCTCTTTTGGTATTTAATAAATAAACAAGCACATAATTATTAAGATCATAAATAAACGATAAAATTGGAATCCGAAATCACCGTTCAAACGGAATTTTATGAGTTTTTTTCAAGGGTTAAAGGATGGTGGTTAATAATAAAGAAAGAGCGTAAAAGAAAAAGAAAAAAAAATAGAAAAGCTTTTAAAGAGAGAAAGAAGAAGAGAGGTCGTATTTCCGATGACGATGATAGGGAATTGAAAATAAGCAGAAAGGAAAGTTTAAAAATCTGGTGTGACTGGCGCACAGCACACAACTTTCTCTTACATTCGGTAATCGAAAGTTGTGTACTGTGCTTGTCACACCAGATTTTTTGTGTTGAGATATATTTAGTTCCCGACAGTACGGAACATTGAATTCAGATGTAAAATTTATAAGTATGGGAAAATATTTATATTTTGTTACCATGGCAACCATTTCTCCTTTCCTTCCTATGAAGTACAAGAGTAAAGTGGTCTTCAGAAGATTTCAATTGCAAAATGAGAATATACATTTTAAAGAGCATCTAAAAAATAATTGATTTTTGAATTTAAAAAAAAATCGTTGGAGCAAATTTTGAGAAAATCAAAAAAAACTGAAAAACTACATCAGTAAAGTACTAGTACTCTTTGGGCGATTTTGATTAAAAGCTTATTTTCACGGCTCAGGGGGGTGTTTAACTTAAATATAAAATTTCAGCCTCCTAGCTCAATTCCTTCATGCTTAAAATTGAACACACACAGACAGACACACACACACACACACACACAGACAGACCATGTCGCGAAAACCACTTTTTTGGATTCAGGGGACCTCAAAACGTGAAGATCCATCAAAATCTCGACATCGAATTTTTGACATAAATTCAATACTTTCTCTCTCTATATATAGAGATATATAGAGGTAAGAGAAAGTAAAAATGTAAATTATTTACAAAAAAAATTTTATTTTTTAATAAAAATCAAGTTATTTGTTTTAAGCTAAATGAAAGAGTACAAATACACTCGCTTGCTCTTGCTTTTAGCCCTATACTGTTTATAATATATTGAGTTGGGGAAAATCCCGGGGCAAAGACCTCAATGACAAAGAACACATTATAATTCTTTCTCATCAGGTGACATTCGAGCCCATTCAGTTACATAATAAACAACTTGTTGGGAATCTAGGACAGTCAGCCGAAATTATGTTGCCAAGTCGCTCGTTTAAATCTCAATCTATCGGCTTAATTAAATTAGCTTTAAGGGAGGCTCTGAATGCTGGAACATCGACAATTCTCTCGGCTTGAAATAAATGCTAAATTTTACCATCTATATAGAAATTCAAGCAGGGATGGATTAAAGACAGGGGGAGGGGGCGGAGGCCACCCCCGAGAAAAAATTATAAATTTTATATACTATAATATCAGTTTTAAGTCTCCAATCGTCCTCGGGCTTGGAGTAGTAGCTAGCTTAGTCCCGGAAAGACTATGTTTCACAAAAAAATCATGTTTTTTTTTTTTTTTTTTTTTTTTTTTTAAACATTTACACTTTTTTCTCATTCGCACTCACACTCACACACACATTCCCACAGTCTTTTCGGCAACTCAGGCCATTTAAGACTTTGACGATATCCGTTGTAATATATATTATCTAAATATTGTGGGTTGAGGCATTTCTATTTAAGCCATCTGGTACCCAAATGGCTTAAATAAAATCATCGGACTGCCTGGGTCCGAACCCGCGACGTTAGGTATAGGAGGTAGGCACGCTACCTACTACGCCACAGCCGGGGGCAAATCATAAGTTAATGAATAAATAACCGTTAAAATAATCTATATAAATAAAAATGAAATGGGAAAAAAGTATGTATGTATATTAGGGTGGTATTATTTCGATATTTTTTCAAGAAAATATTTAACCTTCCCAATAATACCCCAAATTTTATAGTACATCTGGAAAGTGATATTCCTCCAACTTTTTTGTACACGATTAAACTACATCTAAAGTATATTTATAGAAATTTGGATCTCCCGGACAGTAGATATCCAGCCATTCTGACTATAGAAATAATTAAACAAAAAATATGTTGGTATAGAGATTGGGAATCAATTGCGGACTCTGGTGGAGTGGCAGTGCTTGATTTAATTGAAAAAAAAAAAAAAATATCAGTAGACACTGTATTAGAAAAAATAAAAAACAAAATGCTGAACGAGTTTGTAGTTGCGGCCCAAAAAAGCAAAAGAATATACAAAGAACTACCACCAATCATAAGACAAGACTTTCAAATTTACAATACGAAACTGAATTGTTAAGTTAGACTGTATTTTAAATTTATAATTTAATTTATAACTTATATAAAAACCGGGCAACTCCTCAGACTGTCGACGTGTATGTCTAAATATAAAAATTTTATTTAATTATTAATTATGTATCATAAAAGAAAAGTTTAATAATATAAAAAAGACTTTTAATAAAAAAAAAATAATAAAGAAAAATAAATAAATAAATATTAGGGTGTCCTTATTTTTTAATTTAAGAACTCACCTCCTGGTTTTTTCCGTTTGTTCTAAAGATCAATTTGACACCTTATTTTTGCAAATCGGACGCCGGGAACAGGTGCCGCATCGAGCTTGAAGTGGCGGATTATGTGATAATTCTGTTCTGACAATCAGTTCCAACCCAGGTCGTTGTAACGTTGCGATTATTTTTTTTTTGAACAGACTGTAGATCGAGAGATGACATATTTCCATTTCGCTACCATTTGTACCACATGTAACAATTAGTGCCTCGAAGCGATGAGTTACCTAAAGTGACTACTAGCCCTGATATCGTTTTCTTTAAAAAGATAAGAGAAAAATGGAATAATTTGGAAAAAATTTTTTGAATGAGTCTAAATAGTTGAATGAAATTTGTGAGAACGAAATACTGTATTAGGAAAAATATATCGTAGTAAATCCTAGAAAATTTCCATTTTCTTTAAAAAAAAAACGCTTGGGTGGATTTTGTTGACTTTGTCTCTGCCTGTACATCAAAGGTGAACGATGCAAAAAGTTACTTCCTATTAACTTTTGATGAAAAAGTTCTTTCCCAAGTCGATGCGCAATGTAAATATTAACTGGATGAAATAAACACGAATAATTCACTCAGAATGATGATTCACTTTAAATGTACACCGTAAATAAATTCCGCGCTGTTTTTAAGAAGTTTATTTAAAAAAAAAAAAAGTGAAGATTGGCCATCTCTGTCTATTTTTCCTCACTCTTTAGTGCGATTATTATTTAAGCATTGAATTTGTTTGTAAGGCCCTTTTGCTGTGTAAACGAAGGCAAGAGAAAGAAAAGAACTTGATTGCCTCTCTCTCTCTCTCTCTCTGTTTGTTGTTGAAGGATTTTCTCTTTGGGAAACACTTTAATAAAAAGAGAAAATGATTATTCGCATCTTTAACTTTATATTAGCACTATCATTTGAAACAAACCAATGAGAGCCCTCCTTGAAGACGTAAAAAAATGGCTTCCGATACCGAAATAGACCTTTAATGAAATAAAAAAAGAAGCTTTTTACAATCCAAAGAGACGATTTGAGATCATTTTATTTTATCAGGCTTTTAAAATTGTTAAAGTAAAAATTGTTGTCCCTGAGTTGATCGTATAATATAATACGGGGCAGGTCAATAGGTCCGTGACTTTTTGAATTTCCCCGCCTGTTAACTGAAATAAAAACACTGCTCCTGTCAGCAGGCAACTATCAGCTGGCTCCTGTCAAAATTTGAACCCAGGGCGGGTTTTTAGTTTTTGTTTGACATCCATTAATAGCAGACTACCTCGTGATTTGAGAAGGAAATGGAAAAAGTGGCAAAATCCATGAATAGGGATACGAATTGCTCCCTCATCCGCCCTATTCTCCGGATTTCCCCGAGTGACTATTTCTTGTTTCCAAACCTGAAAAAATGGCTCGGCGGAAAGAGATTTGATTCCAACGATGAAATCATCTCACAAACAAATACCTATTTTGATGCCCTCGACAAATATTATTTTTTGAAAGGGATAAAAAAAATTTGGAGAAACGTTGGACAAGGTGTATAGAGCTCAAAGGAGATTACGTTGAAAAATAAAATAATTTTTTATCCAAAAACCATTCATTCAAAAAGTCACGGACTTATTGACCTGCATATTTATGTATCATAACTGGTAATCTGACTATATGAGTAAGATGGGGCAACTCGCCCTTTATGATACATAAATATACATGTATTATACGCACATGACCAACTCCGGGACATTAACAATTTTAAAGGGCTGAAGATGGAACAATAAAATGATCTCGAAACGTCTCGTTGGATTGTACCTTAAAAATCGGAGGTTTAATATATTTGACTCTTCCTGCTCTCTCCATGTTACTTTCCCCTACCTAGAGAAAGTATTGGATTCATGTCAAAAATTCGATATCGAGATTTTGATGGATATACACGTTTTGAGGTCCCCTGAGTCTAGAAAAGTGGTTTCGAGACATGATCTGTCTGTGTTTGTGTGAACAAAATATCTCAAGAACGAAAAGAGCTAGGAGGTTGAAATTTTATATTTAAGTTAGGCACCCCCCCTGGGACGTGACACGAAGCTTTTGAACAAAATCGCCCAAAGTGTACTAGTACTTTACTGATGCACTTTTTCAGTTTTTTTCGATTTTCTCAAAATCCGCTCCAACGATTTTGATTAAAATTCAAAAATCACTTATTTTTTAGATGCTCTTTAAATTGTATATTCTCATTTCGCCATTGAAATCTTCTGAAGACCACTTTACTCTTGTACTTCATAGGAAAGATAGGAGAAATGGTTGCCATGGTAACAAAATATAAATATTTTCCCATGTTTATAAATTTGACATTTTAAATTCTAATATATTGGCGGAAACTAAATATATGTCGACACAAAAAATCTGGTGGGACAAGCACAGTACACAACTTTCTCTTGCCGAAGGTGTTCTGTGCGACCAGTCACACCAGATTTTGAATAAATCAACAGCCATATAATTATTGTTATGAAGGTTATCCAGGGGGAGGCAACCTCTTCTCTAGAATGCGAATGCGGGCAATACAGCTAGTATTTAATTAAAATTCCAATGTAATTATTTGTTAATCACCAGTCAGCAAAGATTCTATTCCGATCGCTTAGTTTTACTTGGTTATAATACTTATAAGGAATAAAAAAAAGAGAGAGAGAAAGAGAAATGGCTTTAAATTTTAAATTAATCTTCAACACGTTGCCATTTTAGAAGATATATTGTCTCTTTTTTTTTTTAATTACTAAAGTTGTCAACTGTAATGAAAAATTATCTACTTGTGAGTGGTGAGTCTATAAATATAAAGTCTCTCTTCTAATTAGAATATTAAATGATAATTGTGACGTCAGTGGGGGTGTTATTGGGAATCTCCTTTTTCTTCATTTTTACCTTTTTCTCTCTTTTATTTTTACCTAAACTGACATAATAAGTCAGAGCGGCGTATAAAGTGACATCATTTATCCTTTTTTTTCCCTCCACCGAAAAAAAAAATCCTTAATGGTTCAGGATTTAATAAAAAAAAGAGAGATTTATTCTACGTTTTTATTAGTTCCATTAATAATAAGACAATGAAAAATAAAGAGAGAACTCTCCAAAGGGGGCATAGAATTTGTCCCGTTGAAAACGAGATTTAAACGCAACTAGATATAAAAGTTACAAAATAACACCGATCAATCAAGTAAACTCAAAATAAAAAGTGAAGATGACGGATAACGTTATTGATCCTCTCGTGAGATTGAATTAGATTGAACGGGGCGAGAGGAGGTTGTTGGGTCACTCAATCTCATTATGCGACCACCGGAAATACATATTTAACGACCATCAAAATCAGAGAGAGAGATGAATTGATTATCAACGCCTGTTGGGTAGGCAAACAAAGATGCAGAACAACGTGCAGGTATTTCCAACGACCGGGGGTTACCAAATCACAATACACCGAAGCTTGTGTATAATATATAGAACAAACTTTTTATGGCTAGCGGAACACTAAATTGTTTAAAGAAAAGTCACGTGGCACCTAGCATGCTTTATTATCGTTAATAATGAACATTAGAGTTGGGAAATATTGAAACAAAAACATTTCAAAGTTATGATAATTTATTTAACAAATATATTTATAGGGGGTTCAGGAGCGACGTCTAAGAAACTACTTTAAAAAAAACTAGAAGAATTATAACGAATTTTTCAATGCGGTTTTTTTTTAAATGAATTAAATTCATAAGAGATTATTGGGACATCGAGCTATAATTTGTTTAATGACTTATTAAAAAATTATCGTAATTAATTTTTTTGTTATCAAGCAAATACAAAAAAACAATCTGTCCCAATAATCTTTAATTTTTTTTAAATTTAAAAATGAATTTATTGTTATTATTAATCACATATTAATTAAGAAATTTTTAAAATAAGCTTAGATGATTTATTTAAAATTCAACTGTCAAATTAGTTCAGCATTCTTGCAATAGATGGCAGGCTAGTCTAACAGCCGATATAGTATTAAGCCATATCTGGCCTATATTTATATATGCTTTTATAAAAGATACATAATATATAATAACATTTATAAAGTATTTATTGTTAAAAGATCAGTGAAAATCAACCAAATGCATTAAATATTATTAGCTACCATTCTGACACCTCTTGGCAAATTTTTGAATTACTTGATTTTTGAGCATACTTTTTATGACACACAGCGCCCTCTTATCGGGAAAAACATGCGTAACGCCTTCGGTCCTGTGTCCTCTTATATAAAACATAAGTTCTCAACGTGGGCGATGACGCCCACTTGTGGGCGTTTGAGACTTTCGGGGGGGGGGGGGGGGGCAGTAGAAGCTTGACACACTAATGCGTAACAGGGTCCATATATTCGTATTTATAAAATACAAAAAATAATATTATTTTAACAAATACAATTTAAGATAAATGATGGTGTATATTGTCTAAAACGAATTATCTGAAAATCGCGGCTCATGAGCAGGGTCCACTGCAGGCGGGTCTGGGTCAGTTAAAACGAGATCAAGGGGAGCGAAGAGTGAAGCCCGCCAAGTGCAGGTCGCGCGGCTAGTTTAGTTATAATTAAATAATAAATAAGGTGATGTAAGGTAAAAAATCTGGTGTGACTGGCGCACAGCACACAACTTTCTCTTACCTTCGGTAATCGAAAGTTGTGTACTGAGCTTGTCTCACCAGATTTTTTGTGTCGACATGTATTTAGTTTCCGACAGTAGGGTACAATTGAATTCAAGATGTAAAATTTATAAGTAGAGACCGGACAAAAAAGCATAAAAAATGGAAAAAAAAAGTGCTTAAAAAAGCATAAAAAACTTGAATAAAAAGTTGTTAAATAAGCATAAAAGTTGAAAAAAAAGCATCTCATAAGCAATTTTTACTCATTCCAATGGCGTATACAAATTTTTTTTTAAAGAAACTAAATTTATTCCGCCCCGCCCTGCGAAAAATTTTGTTTTTACGGAACCAAATTTTTTCACCCTGCGGAAAAAATTTTTTTTACAGGGCTATATTTTTTCGCACTGCGGGGTTTTTGGAAAAATTTTTTTTTTGGGGGGGGGACCCCTCCCCCTCCCCTTATATACGTCCCTGGTGTGGGAATGGGAAAAAGTGTGTTTTTTAATAATAAAAAAAAAAAATATTATAAATATTCGTAAAATAAGTTCAAATAAGCACGGAAGGGAAAAAAAGCATGAAAACTCAAAAAAGCAAAAAAAGCATAAAAAATGCAATCTCAATACACTTAGTTTTTCCTAATTCATATAGAAATTAAATATCTAATCGTTGCTTATAAAATTGAGCAATAAGCATTTTGCTTAAAATCCGGTCTCTATTTATAAGTATGGCAAAATATTTATATTTTGTTGCCATGGCAACCATTTCTCCTATCTACCCTATGAAATACAAGAGTAAAGTGGTCTTTCAGAAGATTTCAATTGCAAAATGAGAATATACATTTTAAAGAGAATCTAAAAATTAATTGATTTTTGAATTTAAAAAAAAATCGTTGGAGCAAATTTTGAGAAAATCGAAAAAAACTCAAAAAAGTACATCAGTAAAGTACTAGTACTCTTTGGCCGATTTTGATTAAAAGCTTATTTTTCCGGTCCCGGGGGATGTTTAACTTAAATATAAAATTTCAGCCTCATAGCTCAATTCCTTCATGCTTAAAATTGAACACACACCCACACACACCCACCCACCCACCCACACACACACAGACAGACCATGTCGCGAAAACCACTTTTTTGGATTCAGGGGACCTCAAAACGTGAAGATCCATCAAAATCTCGACATCGAATTTTTGACATGAATCCAATACTTTCTCTCTATATATATATTACATATATTACATATGTCTGAGTCAAATTCAATTTTTCCCACCTTTGCCTTCATTCCTAGAGGTCAGTTTTTTTTATAATTTTATCTGTGAACTCTGACCCCTGCAAACGAAGGAGGAAGGCACCTGCGACGCAGAGAGAGACTCCGTTTCAAGCACTCAATCAGTAAGTGTCTATTTTAACGGCCCCGAATCCTCATCTGCCCTTATATTTTTCTCAACAGTCCACTTGCTCAAAAATCACTCATTTTATATCCTACATATTCTTTTGGCCACTTCGGACCGGATCTTTTTTGAATTTTGCTCGATATAATCTCCTAGTCGGCAGGTATTTTTTGATACCAATTTTGTCATTTTGATTGGGTGAGTGATTTTTACTTTCTCTTACCTATGTATATATGTAATATATATATAGAGAGAAAGTATTGGATTCATGTCAAAAATTCGATGTCGTGATTTTGATGGATCTTCACGTTTTGAGGTCCCCTGAATCCAAAAAAGTGGTTTTCGCGACATGGTCTGTCTGTGGGTGGGTGGGTGGGTGGGTGTGTGGGTGGGTGTGTGTGTGTGTCTGTGTTCAATTTTAAGCATGAAGGAATTGAGCTATGAGGTTTAAATTTTATATTTAAGTTAAACATCTCCCGGGACCGGGAAAATAAGCTTTTAATCAAAATCGGCCAAAGAGTACTAGTACTTTACTGATGTACTTTTTCAGTTTTTTTCGATTTTCTCAAAATTTGCTCCAACGATTTTTTTTTAAATTCAAAAATCAATTATTTTTTAGATGCTCTTTAAAATGTATATTCTCATTTTGCGATTGAAATCTTCTGAAGACCACTTTACTCTTGTATTTCATAGGGAAGGATAGGAGAAATGGTTGCCATGGTAACAAAATATAAATATTTTCCCATACTTATAAATTTTACATCTTGAATTCAATTGTACCCTACTGTCGGAAACTAAATACATGTCGACACGAAAAAATCTGGTGTGACAAGCACAGTGCACAACTTTCGATTACCGAAGGTAAGAGAAAGTTGTGTGCTGTGCGCCAGTCACACCAG
>JAKCPI010013297.1:0-14192 GCA_023213315.1 Euborellia annulipes | reverse complement strand
GGATGGATTTTATTATTTAATAATTTTATGAGAAATCATCTCTTTGATTGAAGACAAAATATTTTGAAATTTTATTTTTCTCAAAGGATTGAATCCTTTATATAGGTAAATATGCAGTCTTTTATTCTAATAGTTAAAAAAAGTTTCGAATAAAATTTTATAAATGCATAAAAAGATGAAATCAATCAATTTGGCAATTATTTCAAATGATGGGAGAGCATCGATTTGTTTTTTCTAATTCGATCTGCGCCCAGAGTGCAGCCAGGGAGCCTCGCTTCACTCTCGTCTAGGCTTTTTTCTCGCGCACAATCGCTTTTCAAAAAGTCGCTATACCTCTCTTATTTTTCGTTGGATTTGTGGAAAAATGCAAAACTGGTCTTTTCAATCAATTATAAAGCTTTAAACATTTTTTTATTTAACTACGATCACATAAAATGGGGGTTTATTAATTGCCTTTTACATCTTCAAATTTTAACTGCCTCTTTCATTTTCTAATTTATTGTTTTTTAATTAAATAAACACATTTAGGCCTTGATATTGATTGAATAACTTAGTATATAAAATATTCAAGCAAAAACAATGAAATTTTAGTCTCAAAACGTTCTGAAAATGATTAAAAATCGATTTTTCAAATTTATTTTGACATATTAATTTTTACTTTCTCTTAAAATTCAAAAATCAATTATTAATTAATTAATATAATATAGAGCGAATTTTTTTAATCTAAAAAAAAATTTATTTTTTCGAAAATCAAAAAAAGGGCTTCTATAAGTTGTAGATATTTTAAATAGATTTAATTTAAAAAAAATTTGAGGTCGATAGCTTCAAAATTGCGGCCGCTGCAAACTCCCAAAAATTAACACCCCGAGACGAGCACCTTAATAATATATAATTGAATCGTTTTAAAGCCTATATAGCATGGAATAATTCAATTCTATTGACAAAGAAATTTTTAAAATAATTTTTATTAGTAAAAATTTTATTTTGATACGGTTATTATAAATTCATCTGCGCATGCGCGAATCTCATTCAATTAAATTTACATTCATATTCGATGTCTTCGGAAAGTTTTCTCTCTCACTCTTTTATTTAGTGTTTAGAAATTCTTTCCCATTGATAATGATTCATAATTTACTTGTGCTAGTTTTAGATGAAATCAATCTCTTCGATATTTGCTCTCTGAGTCTGATATGCAATAAGAGTTGATTTGTCAAAAAAAAAATCAAATGCCATATGCTGTCTGTCAGCTGACTCTCATCTTTTAACTAGTAATCATTAAATAAATCTCATTTTTGATTGATAAAAATCAATTGAAAGCCATATAATGACGGAGAATTCGACGACCACAAATATGATCAATGAGAGTGAATTAAATGATTTAAAAGAACGAATGAAACTCATCTCAGATGCTGATCCAACTCAATATCATAATGATTTCTCATTGAAAAGATATTTACGGGCATTTAAAAATGTTGATAGTGCATTCCAGGTATTTTTTTTAAAATAATTTCACATTCTTACTTTTTTCTCAGTCATAATTTTAATATCTTATTAATAAGGACCAGATTTTGCTGTTTTTATTTTTTTGAACTTGAATCATGGCTCATATATCAACATATTTAAATTTTATATTACCCTTTCCATGGGGAGTTTTGCTTATTTCTTTTTTCCTCTCAGATATCAAACATATTGTTATTAAAAAAATCTCTATTGCCATGATTTTGAGATATAATTCATTGGACCATAATTCCAATTTATCTCTTCCTCTCATTAATGAACTTGAGGGATGGATTAGAGGTCATCAATGATGAATCTAATCAAACATAATCATTTCATGATAATCTTTTTGGACAGTTTGGGTATTTAATTCCGTGCAAAGAAAATGTTCTCATGTTATTTTAAAAACAAAACTCCAAAATACATGTATATAATTTCATCAAGACGTCCATATTTATTTAATTAATAGCTACCAAATAAATTATATCTATGTTATATATTCTTGAATTCGTTTTATGTTATGATTGCAAAACCGATGATTCAAGGGCGTACCCAGGATCAAATCTAGAGGGGGACAGATCATGGCTGTCCAGATTGTGACATAGCTTTTTCATATATATATATATATATATATAAGGGGAAAAGCCTTCGAATTAAAGGCATAAAAACCCTCGAGTCCTAAACGAGTCCCCGTCGCTATCGCCCTACCTAATTTTGTTTCATTTCATCACTTTAATTTTTTTCTTGCTTCTAGGGGGCAGCTGCCCCCTGCCCCACGCTGGGTACGCCCATGCGATGATTATTTATTTAAATCATATAAATACCAATTGGCTTTAATAAATATGACTGGATTCTATTCAAAATTATTATTTTAAAAATCTATATGATCTCAAATGCCGAAGACAGCAAAAAAATATATATAGATTTAGATCGGAACCTCTGCAAGTTAGATCTTTATGCAAAATATATATAATATATTCAATAATTACAATTGGCGCCTAAAAGCTCCATTTTCTTTCTTTTCCTTTCAAATTGCTGGCCATTTGATAGGCTATATATCTATAGGCCATATATATATAAAAGAGACGAGGTCACTGACTGGCTTATATATATATATATATATACGCTTTACCCCCCCCCCCCCCCCCCCCCCCCCCACTTTTTTTTTTCTTTCTCTTAAAATTTTTTTTTTCGCCCCCCCCCGCCCCATGTATATACATACAGGAATATGCCATGATCGGAATTATTTTAGTTATAAATCCCTTGGATTGAAATCTTCTAGGCAAAAAAGATCGATTCTCGAAGGTTTACTTTGAAGCTTGCAAGGTGGAGTTTTTTTAAAATAAACAATTATTTTTCAGAAATTTTTATTAGCTGATTGTAATGTACAGTTTCGGTCATCTAGTGTGACCATCATCAGACCTGGAATATATATAAAGTATACTTTAAAACACAGAACATTACATTTTATTACAATTGCATTATTTTATACAATATTCAAAAATTTGTCTTAATACACAATTTTATAAATAGCCAACATTCTCAATTCCAATTAATGATTTTAAAAATAGAGCAGATATTATTAATTAATAATATAATTACTAAAAATTTCATTGTTTCTTTTAAAAACTTCAAAGTAAACCTTCGAGAATTGATGAAATTCTGCTTGAGGTGGATAAAAAAGATTTAATTTTGTAGATAGTTGAAAGTTGAAAGTTTACTTAATTTATTTTTGGCAGGATGTTGAAGAAATATCAAATATTCTTTTGATCAACATTTTAATTGATACAAATAAGTATCTAGTCCAGCCTCAGATCAAGAGCGGATACAGGGGGGGTAAAGGGGGTGGGTAATTACCCCCTCCGAAATTTGATTAGTATATAAGTATATTCTGGAAACAAGTACAGAATGCACCTAAAAATTACCGAAAATAAGAAAATTTCTGTGCTGTGCCAACAGTTACACCAGATTACCCCTCACCCCTCTGGATCCGCTCTTGTCTCAAATACATTTGCAAACATATTTTTATTTAATGTGGATAAGTGATCTTCGTAACCATGGATTAGAATATGAACTCCTTATTTTGTTAGCCATTAAAATCGTGATATAAAGAATATTGCACCAACATCAAGCAAAAAGAATCATGGAAATTTTCAGCTCTCTTCAAAAGTGAATGGCTTATTGTTATATTCTTGATGAAGTTCTCCATTTTTCGTTATTTGTATGAAGTTATGGGAATAATTAAAATAATAACGAATTTTTAAAAAATTATTTAATCTCTCGACTATCGATTTCGGCACGATGTACCATCATCAGGTCGGCTAAAAATGTGAAAAATAATTACATTTGTATATTTATGTATTGATATATGACAATATTAATGTATAGGGTTTTATGTATATATAGGTTTACAGGCTTATCTACAAAATTTGATTTGAATTTATAAGAATTTTTACTTTCTCTTACCTATGTATATATGTAATATATATATAGAGAGAAAGTATTGGTTTCATGTCAAAAATTCGATGTCGAGATTTTGATGGATCTTCACGTTTTGAGGTCCCCTGAATCCAAAAAAGTGGTTTTCGCGACATGGTCTGTCTGTGGGTGGGTGGGTGGGTGTGTGTGTGTGTGTTCAATTTTAAGCATGAAGGAATTGAGCTATGAGGTTGAAATTTTATATTTAAGTTAAACACCCCCCGGGACCGGAAAAATAAGCTTTTAATCAAAATCGGCCAAAGAGTACTAGTACTTTACTGATGTACTTTTTCAGTTTTTTTCGATTTTCTCAAAATTTGCTCCAACGATTTTTTTTTAAATTCAAAAATCAATTATTTTTTAGATTCTCTATAAAATGTATATTCTCATTTTGTGATTGAAATCTTCTGAAGACCACTTTACTCTTGTACTCCATAGAAAAGATAGGAGAAATGGTTGCCATGGTATCAAAATATAAATATTTTCCCATACTTATAAATTTTACATCTTGAATTCAATTGTACCCTACTGTCGGAAACTAAATACATAGTCGACACAAAAATCTGGTGTGACAAGCACAGTACACAACTTTCGATTACCGAAGGTAAGAGAAAGTTGTGTGCTGTGCGCCAGTCACACCAGATTTTAATTTTTACAAGAATTTTTATAATAATTATCAGTACTAATTATTTTCACATTTTTAGCCGACCTGATGATGGTACATCGTGCCGAAATCGATAGTCGAGAGATTAAATAATTTTTTAAAAATTCGTTATTATTTTAATTATTCCCATAGCTTATTGTTATCTTCTCTTAAAAAAGATGAAATCCAAAGGATCTAGGATCAGACTACTAATCCTTTTTCTGAAGATATATAGGTCTATAACATATTCAGTTTATTTATTATATATGTCAAAAAATAGTCTAACTAAATTAATAAATAATATGGTTTGGTTATTAAAATTACAGTGGCAATTTCTAAGGTGGATAGCTGAGTAGATCTTGTAGTAAGGAAAGAAGAGAAGCGATTGCAGCTAATTTTATTTCGTTTATTTATCGCTTCAGCCGACGTTTCAGTCAGATATACGACCATCATCAAGGCTGAAGCGTGTCAACAAAAATCCTCAAAATGTCGAATGGCACAATCGTATAAAATATTTTTTGCCATTTTATAAGGACCGATTCTGCCATTCGACATTTTGAGGATTTTTGTTGACACGCTTCAGCCCCGATGATGGTCGTATATCTGTCCGAAACGTCGGCTTGAAGCGATAAATAAACGAAATAAAATTAGCTGCAATCGCTCTTTTCTTTCTTTCTTACTATAAAATAAAGATTTTAATGAAAAAATATTGTCATTCAAGCTATCTTTTTCCCTCTGCGGACCTTCTTTTTGCCTATATATATACTATTTTTGTCATAATAATATTTTTTTTATATGTATTTAACTAATAATTATTCAATTTCTTCTCTAGGCCATTCTGAAAACAAATAAATGGAGGAAGGATTATGATATTGCATCTTTAACTCAAGAGAATGAGATTATCAAAACACATTTGGCAGCAAATAAAGCGCGTGTTTTAAGGCATCGCGATATGGTCGGACGACCTGTTATTTATATTCCAGCTAAAAATCATAATGTCAACGATCGCAACATCGACGAGCTCACCAAGTTCATTGTCTATTGTTTAGTAAGTTTTAGTTTAGACCTGAAATGAAAATATATTTTCTCAAGCGAAATGAAATACTTAAAAAAAAAAGTGTTCAACAAACTTCATTTTGAAATTACTGGAAAGCGCTCCAATAGAGCTTGATTTGGGCGATTCTCCCCCTTTTTTATAGAAACCTCACAGACACGGCTCTGTCAGCTGACCAACGCCTTCCCTTTCCAGTAATCATCAGAAGATACTCTTTGAACTTTCGAAATTTCTACTGGTTGTGTACAGTGGCAATATTAAGTCCCACCCATGCCTTTTCTACTTATGATTATTTCATTGTTTTTAAAAAAATATTTTATATTTTTTAATGTAAACTTTCATGGTTCAAACTTAGAAAATCTCCTATAAAGATTTCCATTTTCTTTTATAAAATCAATGAAATAATCACAAGTAGGAAACTCATGGGTGGGACTTAATATTGACCCTCACTGTACATCTGCAGAGGGAAGAGACAGACAGACGGACAGACTGAAACATTAGCGAATTATATAAATAGATATTAATATAATATTATGAGAGTGTGAAAGATTATCAGGAAATTTATCTCGCTTGAATTATCTAAGAGCCCAAGGCCTATGACTATTGGTATATATACAATTTAGATTGTACACTATGCTATTGTTCAATTCGGAATTGAAGATATTGAAAATTATCGCCGTCTCCGAAAATGAAAAGCCCATTCTCTTAACATTAAATGCTTGTTATGGTAGAAACATAAATAGGAATGTGGCAAAAATTGCGCCCCTGGAGTCGAACCAAAACCTCCACACTTTCGCGGCTGGCGAACTGCCTTTATCCTAGATCGCCCGCCCAATAAACACATCTCGCATCCGCCTATTATACTAATGAAAGCGTGGAGGTCCTGGATCGACTCCAGGGGGCAATTTTTGGGACATTTTGATGGAAATATACATTTTCGTACAACGCCTCCCTGAACTCATATACTTTTTGAGTATTTTTTTTCCGACTTCCCGAAAATTAAAATTTATAATCTGTTGAAGCACTCTCCTCTTGTTGTACACTTCATAGGAAAGATACGAGAAATGGTTGCCAATCCCTCTGTTTAATTCCATTATCGGAACCTAAAATTATATTTCGACAGAACAAAATCTTGTGGGACAACATATCACACAACTTTCGAATACCGAAGATAAGAGAAAGTTGCTGTGTGGTCAGTCACACCAGATCTTTTTAATATAGCCTATATTATATATATATTATATATTGAATTAATGAAGAGTAGAGAATTGGCTGAGGTGATGATTAAATAAAGGAACTCTGTGAGTAGGGCAGCCAGCGGAAATAAAAATCTTTATATTATTTCGTCAACGTTTCGGGAACGCATCGCTCCCATCTTCAGGACGAATTAATTGTTGAGTAACAGATGAATAGTTTTATATCGTATACAATACACAACAAAAAAATAACAGTATATTGTGCATTAATCATTATGCACAATAGACGTTTTGTTTATTTTCGCTGTGTATACGATATAAAACTATTCATCTGTTATTCAACAATTAATTCGTCCTGAAGATGGGAGCGTGCGTTCCCGAAACGTTGACGAAATAATCTAAAGATTTTTATTTCCGCTGGCTGCCCTACTCACAGAGTTCCTTTATATTGAATTATTATAAGTATTAATTTCTTTTTTTTCTTTTTCTCATTTAGGAAGAAGCATGTAAGAAATGTTTTGAAGAAGTGATTGATAATTTATGCATTGTATTTGATTTGAAAGAATTTGGATTAAGTTGCATGGATTATCAAATGATAAAGAATTTAATTTGGCTATTAAGTAGACACTATCCTGAGCGTCTCGGCGTTTGTCTCATTTTAAATGCACCAGGACTCTTCTCTGGATGCTGGGGTGTCATCAAAGGATGGTGAGTTTACCCTTCAATTTTTTTTTTCACTCTTGACAGACCTTGATTCAAATATAAATTAAAAATTCAATCAAATGGAACTAAATTTAAATCTTTTTTTAAGTTGGTAAAATTTGTTCGAGTTGAGTGAATGTAGCCAAGGGAAAATAAACAAATTTTTAGAGACGTTCCACCCAAAATTGATTCAACCATTACTTTATTTATTCTCCATTAGAAAGCCCTTCGCGCGAATGGCCCTGGCAGCTATAATAATCAGAAAGCCCTTCTTTTGATGGCTTCAGAATATATATTCATTTATAAATATAATTCATTGTCTCTGTTTGATCACTTTCCTGTTGGAATTTCGAAATGAAATTTTGCACCGTTTTAGAAGGCGTAATGGAGGTGCAGGAAAAATACTTCACCCAACAAATCCCGAAATGTGGAGGCTCGAAAAAATTTAGAATTTTCCTTAATTGTTATATAATTAAATTTTCTTTCTAAAATTTCTAAATTTTTCTAAATAAGCCAGATGTGTACTGTATATTTAGGAGGGAGGGAGGGAGGGAGAAAAAGAAACACTCAAATTTTTTTATTTTATTAAAATTATTTTGAAAAAAATATTTTTTTTTTTCTCATTATTTTCAATTTTAATTTTTATTGGGGTGGGGTAGGTAAAAAAGAAAAATAAAATTATTTTTTTTTTTTTTTTGGTTGTTTAATTATTTTTTTATTGGAGAAAGAAAAAATTATTAATAATAAAAACAAAAGGGGGTGTTTTTTTTGGGGCCCCTCCCCTCCCTTTTGCAGAAATCAACAGCCACGTACTTCATTGGTTACTGTATATTTATATTAATCACCTGAAACGAGGTGTCTGAAAAATTGCAGCACGTGATTAAAGAGCGACGAGGTTTTATTAACTAAATCGCATTGACTTCTCAACCACTCAAATGACAAACCAATTGTGATTATTGTATATTTTTTACATGTCAAGAATCAATAACAAAGAATGGAAATATATTTTCGCCACTTTGCCACTCAAAAGAGAAGACGTTTTAACAACGTTTCGTAGGCTTAACTCAAAAATTGAATTTTCGATCTTTCGCCAATATGATTATGCAGGCGATATGTATTAATAATCCATACAACAGAGAAAAGGGTCAAGAGAGAGGATTCTAAATGTGAGGCAAATAATTGAAAAAGTTAGAGAATCTGTTTGAGTCAGAGCATTTTCAGTCGGTGGTCCGAAAAGAAATAATCTCCGATGTGCAGATGACAAAATTCTTGTTGCAATTTTCACAAGAAGAACTTGTCGATCACCTGGAAGTTGAGGTGATCATGCTCCGATATAAGTCTGCTAATTAATCCCGGATTAAAACGGAAAAAATCGTGATTCTTGATCGCTGCTATGTTACTGACTAATGAAAGAGCTTGATGCAATATGGTCGACACTTTTATATATATATATATATATATTTTTTTTTTTAAACATTCACACTTTTTTCTCATTCACACTCACACTCATCCACACATTCACACAGTCTTTTCGGCAACTTAGGCCATATAAGACTTTTACGATAACCGTTATTATTTATAATATCTAATATTTATTTTCCCTCTATACTCTAAAATAATATATTAATATATATAAAATTAAACCAACATCTTTACTTAACCAAGAATTTACTACGTTTATAGTTACAATTTATCTATTGGAGGTCCAGGAATTTCTATTTATTTCCATTTGGTATCCTTTCAATGATAATAACATCTCAAGAACTTCGAAACCTTTCTTCGGAGAATGTCTCAGATATCTTGAAGGGCACCATTCTTAGAAAAGATACTAGTCGAAGGAAAAGAGCATCTTAGAAGAAGATCCCTGTCAAGATGGGTTGCCCGATATAACATTTGACTGGCAGCCCACTTGGAGAAACGGCGCCAACACATCCTTGGAAACAATATTTTCTATTTATGAAGCTGCGAAAATTGATGATCATAGAAGAAATAAAATGACATTATTACTTTCTAATCACTTTTTAGCCCGTAACCCGTGGCCCAGAGAGAAGACATTAGTTTGCCAGGTTCGCTTCCCGTCCCAAGCGAGAAAAATTTATTTCATTTGAAATAAATAAGGACGGGGTCTAAATGGCTTTAGATCGCGAAAAAGAGCTTAAACAAATTTAAAAAAAAAAATCACTTTTATCTAAATATTTGCTTTAGATTAACAGATCAGATTTTTTTTTTTGTTTATTCAAATTTAAAATGTTTGCTTATAAAAAAAAAAAAGATAAAAAAATCTTTAAAATCATCATCATCTTAATTTAAAAAAATATCTGACGATCAAATGAGCATAAAGTTGTGCCATTGCAATGGAGCATATAAAATTTCTTAAATTTTTTAAGTGAATCCGAGGCCGTTCATTTTACATTTTTTTAAAAATGCCATAACCCCTTCCCTAGAGACAAATCTTGGTTACGTCACTAACTCACTTAATATCTAGAGTTAATTTAAAAATAAACAAGAACAACAAAATTACAAAATATTTTCTGTCCTTTTTTTTTTAGGCTTGATGAAAATACGTCAAGTAAAGTATTCTTTGTCAGCTCCGAGCAAGATCTCTGCAAGTACCTGATTCCTGATATCCTACCAGACAGTATATAAATATTTATTTATTAGCATTTAACATAGAATATGTATGTTAAATTTTAATTTTATTTTTTTTTTTAAATATTTTTTAATTATATTACACACATGTTCAAAGTAATTTTTCTTACATTTGAGACAATCAAGACGGAGTAGAGAGCGAATTTAAGTGGCGAGATAATACCTAAACCTAATATATAGGCTTATTTTTTTTACCAATTTCATTAATAAAAAAAATCATACTTTTCTCTAAAACTTTTTCTAAGCATAGAACATGAGAAGAGGCTTGAACATACAACTTTTTTCTTTTTTTAATATTTTTTGAGTCCTTCAGTGAAAGCGTGCAGCTCCTATCCAATTGGAATCTATTCATTTTAATGAAACTATTGACAACTTTGCAGTTATATAAAACTCATAGAACTCTTCTTTAATTAATGTGTATGTATGGATTTTTAACATTAAATTGAAAGGAAGCTCCTCTGTGTCGTTTCTTCCTGCACAGTGTCAAATGCAGAGAACTAATAAGGGATGCACTAGAGGGTTACAACTAGTGAGAGATATAAAATCAAATAGGAAGCAGCTAAGAATCAAATACAAATTAGAAATCTATTTGTCTCTATATTTCGGTCGCCAATCGCATCCTTCTTCGGGGTTCAGGACAAATGATCAATAAATTCACTGAGGGATTTTTAAATAAATTTATATCCAAAGCAAACTCCGAGAGGGAGGGGGGATATTTTATTTGTTTATTGTTGACAAGAGGGCGGTAATCAGTTGCTTATGTCAACAAACAAAACAAAAATAAATAAATAATTGTTGGTTGTTTGGGCATGTGAGGTGAAAAAGACCAGCGCTTGTTTATCCACCATACACACTATTTATTTCCAAATATTTCGGGTTGCAAAACGCCAACCATCATCAGTGCAGAAACTATAGAAAGATATTAAAAATAATACAATTAAAATACAAAAACATTTACAAAATTCGGCTTACATAGTTTTTGTGGTGGATCTCGTCTATATTTTTGCCTCTGATCATCATATAAATATTTGCCATTTTCATATTAGTGTTCTTAAATAGGCAAATTACGAGACGACTTGTACGACAGAACAAGATTTCTGATTTCTGCACTGATGATGTGTTGCGTTTTGCAACCCGAAATATTTGCAAATAAATAGAGTGTTTGGTGGATAAACAAGCACAGGTCTTTTCTCCTGTTTATCAAAATAATGAAATGTTTACTTAAGCATGGGGAAGAACTGATGATGGCCTTATCTAATTAAAGCCGAAACGTTTCCTTTTATTGAGATTTTCATTCGATAGAAGCTCTCCAGCCTGGCTGCAATCCTCTCTTCCATTAATCTAATTGTTAGACAGCCACTTCTCACATCAACATCGCAGTTAAAATAATTATTAAGTTTCCTCATATAAATTTTACAAGAATTTTTATCAATAAAAACCTTTTTTAATTTAACTTTGTAACAGTAATTGCTTAAAAACAGAGTGAGGTGAAGCCCCAGACGCAAGAATAGCTTGTTAAGGTCCTGCAATCAATTATTTTATTGGCATGACCAATCGAAAATAAAAAAAAGTTGTCTTGTTGCCTCCTTCATGTTCTATTCTATTATTATTTTCAAATAAAAAACGTGGATGCCAAGGTATTATTAAAAAACAAACCACAATTGCTCTATAGTAGTTTAGACGAGGGGCGTTCAATGTTAGAGAAATTGTTGCTTATTGTTAAGTCCAATGAATCGCCCTTTATTATTATTGCATTGGAGCCAGCTATTCAAAGACTTGGTCATGATTAGAGGCATTCTGTTACCACATGCCAAAAACTTCGTTCCTTTGTCATCAATTTGTCTATTTATTAATATTTGAATCATTAAACATATTGGTAAAAAATAGTTCAAAGTCAGTC
This sequence comes from Euborellia annulipes, assembly GCA_023213315.1. Taxonomy (NCBI): domain Eukaryota; kingdom Metazoa; phylum Arthropoda; class Insecta; order Dermaptera; family Anisolabididae; genus Euborellia; species Euborellia annulipes. The sequence goes on along the minus strand of JAKCPI010013297.1, from coordinate 2,073 downwards.
TCAATTTAAGCATTAAAAAAATTAAAAATAAATATACAAATTAAACACTAGGTTATTTGTTTCAAAGGGTTTTATTAATTAAAAATTAACGTATTTCAACAATTACTTCATTAGAAGAATGTAATCACTTCTGATTATGACTATAATTGTCGAAATAGGTTAATTTTTAATTAATAAAAGCTTTGAAACAAATAACCTAGTGTTTAATTTTAATTTACAAAAACCCAACGGTCGAAAGTTTAAATCATATTAAGATCTCATTAATGTTGGCAAACAATGAAAGAGAAATAATTAGCTGAGCTGAGGTCGAAATCTCCCTTACTTTGCAATAATAATAATAAAAGGCAATTCATTTGACTTAACAAAAAAGATTCTCATCTTTATATTTATTATAAAGATCCACCACCGTTTAATTTTATTAAGGACTCTTCCCTCAAAAATCACTCTGTCGCAGCATTACTGATTCATTCAGAATGAAATTATATACTCGCTATAAAAAAAATTTTGAAATTGCTCTCTAATTACAAAATAAAAAGAAAACTATTTTGTACCGAATGACGAATTAATGACGTTATATATTAATATTGGAGAAGAAAAGAAAAGTTTATTATTATTAAAAATTTTATTTCTTTCAAAATGAGTTTGGAAAAAACAAACTCTTTTTTTTTGCTCTTTTCTTCTCTCATATATTAGTTATTATTTTTTTAAGTAATAATCTCATGACCAAATAACTAAACATCAGTATTTGTTTTAATAATAAATAAATATACTCTCTACTGGCTTGGTAAAGTGAATAAAAAAAAGAAATTTTTTTCTATATATGCAATATAAAGGTATTTATATATATAAAATAAGGGTATATATTAATAATCATATGTCAAATAAGCTGAAAATTAAAAAATAAATGTTTTTGAACACTGAGAGAAAAAAAACACAAAATAATGGGCAACGAATTCTATTTGAAACAAAATTTTAAAAACTCCGATCATATTTTAAAACACGACAAAAATAATAATAAGGAAAAATGATTCATATCTACACACTAGAGGTAACACACGTGGGTTGGCGAAAACGATTTTTTTTCTTTTTTAAATTCTGTTTAAACCAGGGGCGTATGTAATGGGGGGCCGAGGCCCCCCCCCCCCCGAAATTTCCCAAACACATATACATATATAGGGATATACAGACATCAGCGCAACAAATTTTTCCGCAGGATAGACAACTTTGGTTCCGCAATAGAAAAAATGTTCCTCAAAAAATTTCGTGTGAAAAAAGTAAGTTTCTTAAAAAAAAAAATTTTCTTCAGAAAAATTTTTGAGTTCGCCCCCCCCCCCCCCCCCCCGGAAAAAATTTCTATATACGCCCCTGGTTTAAACCAGGAATTTTTTTGTAATCTATTTATGTAAAAATTTTGTTCCTAAAATATTGTAACCTGCTCAATACAATTACAAACATAGGGAATGGAATTTCTTTAAATTTAGAAAAAAAATTCTATAAAACCCATATCAAAAATTTTATAGCTTCCATTTAATTAAAATACTATATTACAGAAGATTCATTCTTCTTTTTCCTTTTGAGATTTTCATTTTGTTTTAATTAAATGGAAGCTTTTCAATTCAGGAACGTCATTTGATTTAAAAAAATAAATATTATTCAATGGATTTTGTAAAATATTTATAAAATTCATTCAAGTAAGGTGGATAGCTGAGTAGATCTTGTAATAAGGGATGAAAAAAAGATCAGTTGCATTATTAGGCACTTCAAGCCGACGTTTCGGTCAGATATAGGGCCATCTTCAGGGCTTCAACAAAACTTCTCAAAAGGTCGAATGGTGCAAATGAGTAATCATCAGGCGATGTCCTTTCTTTCATCAACAGTCTATATAGCTAATATTATTTCAAATTTATTTTGTTAATTAACAAATTCATGAATAAAATAAAAAAAAATTATAATAGAAAAGATAAATAATTTCCTCTCTCAAGCAAAAGCTCAAGTGACGTTTCTGTTTAAATATGAGAAAAAACTCGAATTGGACGATTTACTCCAACCAGTGTTACAAAAAGAATTCAACAT